>PVKU01004894.1:0-12224 GCA_004027475.1 Anoura caudifer
GTGCCCTTGCAAAAGAGGCCCCGAAAGAGCTCTCTTGTCCCTTTGGGTGCATGAGGACACAGCAGGAGGACAGCTTGTCCACCAACCGGAAATCGGGTCCTCACAAACACAGAACGTGCCGGAACCTTGATTTTGCACTTTCCAAACTCCAGACTGTGAGAAATAACTTTCTGTTGTTATAAGCCACCCAATCTACTATTGAGTTGTTTTGTAAAAGGAATCCAACATGGCCAATTACTAGGGTCAGTAGGTTCACCGTAGGGGACTACATATTGGAACTGGTGGACTGGTGCGACTGCCCGCCGCCCTGGCCGTCACCACCGACTCTCCCGTGGAGCCTCTGCAAACACCTGTCATGTAAGCGCCTGCTTTTTTTCAGAGCTAATAAAACATTCTACTCAGTGGACGAGTTACTATGTTCTCTCTTCATTCGAACACCAGGAAGCTCAGAGATAAGCTTTGTATTCAGGAGGAGTAGCTTCTCCTAACCTGGGCTCAAGAATATTTACTTACCTCCTCTCCTAAACATTCAGACCTTGCTTTTGCTTTTTCCTTCAATTTTTGAAACTATGGGAAAACACACATACTATTGTTGAGCGTGCAGTTCAGTGGTGTCAAGTAATTCATCATGTTGTGCGACCATTGCCACCATCCATCTCCAGAAACGTACCATCTTCCCAACCGAAACTATCCGGATTGATGGACGACTCCGCCTCCTCCCTCCTCCAGCCCCTGGCTCCCATGATTCCTCCCGTCGCGGTGACTTGCACCGCCTCGTATACATCAGCCCTTGCCTTTTCTTACCTGCTCGATCAGCTGGACTTTTATTGCATCTTTTATTGCAAGCTGCCTCAGATCCTATTTTTTCTGAAGGAAGCTTGGCATAAACAAATAAAATCAGGATGGTGATAATTAGGCACCCGAGAAACACAGAGGAAGCCTGGGACAGACTTCCTCTACCCCTCTGTCAAATGAGTATGGCTGAGGAGATAAAAATGAAAGGTAGGAGGAGGGTCACAGGAGAGGCACTTAAGCCTCTAACACGTGTTGGAAATTTACATCCCACCAGACTGGGCCTGTGGGATGGCCAGGAGCTACACTCCCACTGGAGTAAAAGTCAAATGACATAGGGGCACCTGGGTTTGAACTGGGGGCCTCTTGATCTATAGTCAGATGCCCTATCCCTGAGCTATACTCCCAGCATTATCTTTTCTTAATAAGATGCTTTCATAATTGCAGTCTTTCCCAAGCTCTGCTCTCACCATCACAGATCTCCCTGGGGAGCTGTGTGAGCTGCTGCTTTGGGCACCCACCTCCACACCTGTCAGAAGCTGCTCCCTTTTCTCAGGGTCTGTGCACTTAATGTTTAGACTTATTATGATGATTATGACTGGTACAGGAGGAATTCTACCCATTCTCTTAGTATCTAAGATGTTTCTGCCCTGGCTGGTGTGGCTCAGTGGATTGATTGACTGCCATCCTGCAAACCAAAGGGTGGCTGGTTCAATCCCAGTCTGAGCAGATGCCTGGGTTGCAGGCCAGGTCCCCATTAGGGGGCGCATGAGAGGCAACCACACATTGATGTTTCCCTCTCTTTCTCCCTCCCTTCTCCTCTCTCTAAAAATAAATATTAAAAAAAAAATCTAAGATGTTCCTTCCTTCCCTCCTTCCTTCCCTCCTTCCTTCCTTCCTTCCCTCCTTCCTTCCCTCCTTCCTTCCTTCCTTCCTTCCTTCCTTCCTTCCTTCCTTCCTTCCTTCCTTCCTTCCTTCCTTCTTTCCTTCCTTCCTTCCTTTCTCTCCATATCCCACTCTCTTCTCTTTTGGCTTCCCTTCCCAGGGACCAAGGCCTAGGACCTATCAGCAGCTCTCAGCAGTTGGCTTACCCCAGGAGAGGCACTTGGCTGAAAAAGCCGCAGCCCAACTCTTTGGAGGAAGAAGAATGGGCAGGGATAAACCCAGATGTCAGCATCGCTAGAGGCCTGGGCCTGGGCACCAAGCCTCCTTGCTCCAAACCTCAGAGTCCCTGCTTCACACTTACACATTCTCTAACCCTGAGCCGTCTCTGCATCTGTTTGAGGCTCTCTCGGTTATGTGGTACTATTGGGTAAGATTTCTGCTCTTTAATTTAGATTATTCTGAAGTGCGATTGGCTTACCCCGATCGAGGAGGACAGTTCTTTGGCCAGGAGTATCCAAGAAGCTAGAACCTCCATACACACTCTCAAGGCCCACTTGTAGGAGAAGGTGGGTTTGTCAGCTTCTAAGACTCCACGAGGCCCGGCATGTGGCAGTCTACCTTTCTAAAAAAAAAAAAGAGGTAAGAGGGCTGGCAGGCAGATGATTTCCCCTCAGGATTCTAAGACCTTGATGAACATGAACACACATCTTTGCCCAGTCTCATTATTTCCGTAGGACCGATTCCTAAAAGCGAACATGCCAGGCTCAAGGCCATCCCCCGGAACGGTGGCTCAGGGCAGCCGTCCTCAGCGGTAACTCAGTGCTGGTGGGTCTCCTGTGCTTGCCCCTGTACTTTCTCATCCCCCTCCCCGCCTCCATGGTCCTGCGATGTTACAACATTCACTCAGCCCCTCACTGGAGTGTTAACAATCGGCTTCAGAAAAGCATCCAAAAATTCGGAACTGGCACAACCATCAAGGTGTGGCGTGTGGCCCCGGGACTCACAGCCCCAGACCCTGACCCTGGTCTGGCCTGGCTCACAAGACCTCCCTCACCAGACTCTCCAAGGCAATGCTTAAGCCAGGATGCCCTCCAGGTTACCTGGGAAACCAAATGAGCTATCAGAGGGTTTCTTGGTGAGGCTGCAGCCAGAGCAAATGGAACTGAATCCTCTGGAGGGTATTTTCTCAGGCCCAGAAAATTTGTATGAGCTATTCCTGTTCCAAAGCACTGTCTGTTTTCGAGAGCCCAGAACATCCATGTGCCCCGAGCTGGGGACCTCAGCGTCCTCACTCCCTGCAGGTCACTGAGCGCTGTCACTCTGTGTCCTGAACACGGGCATCCCTTCTCCTCCACCTGGTATCTTGGCTCGGTGACCTGCTTCGTGCGTACAAATCGTCGTCCACCAATTGAGGGGTAGAAGGCAAGGAACTTAATTTTTCTGCAAACCAGCGTGACCTCTGATTTGTGTCCCATTCTGCTAAGTGGCAGAGATCTGATGTCCCAGCCCCCAGGAAACCCCACAATTTCCCCTGTGTTGCGGCCGAGTTCTGAAGGGGCTTTCAGGGTACCGCAGTCGTGGGTGGGTGGGCGCTGGTTCTCTATGTTGTCTCGGTCACATTGTGAGTGCAGGACCTTCTGATCTCATGCTGGTGCCCCCGGCATCTCCTGCTCGGTTCCCTGGCACTGCCAGCGCCGGCACGTCCCATGTGGCTGTCCCTTTCTGGCACAATGTCTTCTGCTTTGGTGCCAGTCTTACTCCCTGAGTCGCTCCGCACGCAGATTGTTGGAATTTGAAAGCTGACACTGACGCTGTGCATTCTACAGGGTCGTCCCTTCCCTGTGGGGTTACAGGCAGAAGACCCACCGGGCTGGATGCGGCAGCGCCTGGATAGCAGCCCCAGGAGGCTTGGTGACCATCTTCGCTATGTCCTGCCACACCTGAGCTGTAGGAAGACCCCCCCGCCCCGTCTCTCCATCCTCCTCCGTGACCCCGCTCCTCGCCACCCTTCCAAGACAGCCGTGGCGGGGCCACCCTATGTCTCAGGACTGAACACTTTCCACGCGTTGTCTCCTTTTGTCTGCACATCAGCCCTCTGGAAAGGGGCGATCATTATCCCCAGTTTACCGGCGGAGAAGCTCAGAGAAATTCGGTTCCCTGGGAGAGTCTAACTCCAGAACTGGGACTGGCGACCACGTTGCAAGAATTCTTGCTACAACCCAGATGGAATCGGGTCTCTGTCTGCGAGGCAGCATTAGATGAAACATCAGCCGGTTCCTTCCTGTCTGATTTCCCTTCTATGGTATTCGGGAGATACCAATTCACCCCCATGGCTTGAGGCTATCTGGCTGTGATTCAATTAATCAGGTCATAGTTCACTCTGACAGTCCTTTGGAGGAGTCACTTTGAGGGTTTCTGCTCATAAACATGTCTTCCTGTGTCACCTGATGGCCAATCCTACCACTGGGTGCTGATTCTAGTTTCACTTTTACAGGGTGGTAGAACCCCCCTCAGTTTCATCCCAAAATATAAATAAGAGTGGGAGGGCCCCCGGACAGGCAGAGGTAAGTGCTCTTCCCCCCCAATGCGCAAGGCAGGCGCCTACCTGGCCTAGCAGCTGGTGCCCGCCAAGGTGCCCTCATTTGTCGCCGTGCCCTGCGTTGCGGGTGATGCTGGTGATGCTGCCAACGAGCTGGAAACCACGGGGACTGGTTCTGAGAGCGCGCCTGTGTTCCTGCTCGCTTCTCAGCAAAGTCCCTTCTGGAAACGCCAGCCTGTCTCCACGGCACTCAGATGGGTGAGGAGTTTCCCCCGAAACACCAATTCGGTTTCTTAATGCAAAATGCAAAACCAAACCCGAACCAGAGATGAAAACAGTTTTTAAATTAGCATAGTTTCCTTTGTTGTCTATAAAAATATGTATCTATGAGAAAGAAAGCTTTTTTCCCTTTTATTATGGAAAATCTCAAATATAGAAAAAAGTGGGGGTGTCTATTCAGTGTATAGGTGTCAGGGTTCTCCAGAGAAACAGAACCAATTTTATATACATATTTTATATATACACATATATACATAATTTTATATAACTGATTGTATATAGATACAATTTATATAACCAATTATCTATATAAATTAGTAAACTATATATGAGTTTATATAATTGATTATGCATACACATGTAGAATTTATATAATCAATTATATATATAAATTTGGTGTAACTATATATAATTTTATATAACTGATTGTATATAGATACAATTTATATAACCAACTATCTATATAAATTAGTATAACTATATGTGAGTTTATATAGTTGATTATGCATACACATGTATAATTTATATAATCAATTATATATAAATTATATATAATTTTATATAACTGATTGTATATAGCTACAATTATATAACCAATTAGATATAACTCTATATCTAATAGAGTTAGATATAGATATAACTCTATACATGAGTTTATATAACCAATTAGATACAATTGTATATTATCTATATGTAGAGAGAGAGAGAGAATAGGATTGGCTCATGCGATTACGGAGGCTGAGATGCCCCCTGGTCTGCCCTCTGCAACCCCAGCGCGGCTCCGGCCGGTGCCTGAAAGCCCGAGGACCAGAGCTGATGCTGTGAACTCCGGTCCGAGGCAGGAGACCACTGTCTCGGCTCAAGCAGACAGGCGGAGAGCCAGTTCGCCCTTCTCCTGCCGTTCTGTTCCGTTCAGGCCCTGGCTGAATGGCTGACACCAGCCAATCTCATCCAGAAACAGCCTCGCACACGCACCCCAAGAGAATGTTTAACCAAATACCGCATTATACGTTTCCCCATCAGACACCCATCTTACAGCTCTAGCAGGCATTGGTGGAACTTGCTAACATCCTCTGTTTCATTAGGAGTTGCACATGGTTTTATTCTAATTCCTGATCTCCGCTAACTCATTTTTTTTTATTGGCTATCTGGTCCTGTTGGAATATAGTTAATACAGAAAGTGTAGAGCAAACGCTTGATTCCGTCCTTTTCTTTATGAGTTTTCAGAATGATAAATTGATGCCTTAGCAACAACCTTCAAATCTGAATAGTCGGAGCTTTAAACAATATACCATAATGAATCAATGGATTTTCTTAAATGCATGTTTTATGTGTTCCAGTCAATTGCATTTGGTCTTCTTTTTCATCCTCAGATGGTCCCATCTCTGGCTACTGGGAGCCTGTTCCATGGGCCCCTATGTCCACTGAAAGTGGCTCTGGCAGCCTTGGAGAGTTTCCTTGTTTTCTGTATGACATGAGCATGTGTTTGCACAAGTAAAATGAACTTGCCAGGCTGGGTGGGCTGCCGAAGTAGCTCTCATGCCCAGTCTCCAAAGACAGACTTGTATTTGTCTGCAAGGTGCGGGGAAGCGGGCCTCGCTGGAGAAGTGCTGGCTGGAGCCCCCCAGAGGGGAAGGCAGGCCCCGGGTTGTGGAGAAGGCAGACTCCCAACAGCACAGAGTCTCTGGGGAGGCCTCAGGCAGAACTGGGAGGGCCTGGCTGCAGGTCCTGGGCTCAGCCCCAGGGGGATGGAGCCCTGGGGCACTGCCTGCCTCCACGTGGCCTGAGCAGACCTGGGCGAGGAGTGAGCCTGAGCGCCCACCACAGACTCGAGCTTCCAGCACAACACAGCAGGAAAGGGGAAGACAGACCAAAGAGACCCAGGCTGGATTCCCACCGCTTTCGGTGGGTGGTGTTTCATGTAACTTCATTATTTTTGAATTTTCAATTGTATTTGTGAAAGATAAACACTGAAATCACAGAATTCACATGATGCGATGCTCCAAAGGAACAAAAACTGTTTAGTCGGAAGCAACTGCCCCTCAGCAGGTGAATGGATAGACAGACTGCAGTACATGCAGACAACACAGACAACAGAGTCCCCGGAGCACCGAGAAGGAGCGAGCTGACGAGCCGTGAACAGACATGGAGGAAACCTCACTGTGCACCGTTCAGTGAGAAATGCCAGTGTGAAGAGGGTTACATATTGTATGACATTCTGCAAAAGGCAAAGCTATGACGACAGTAAGCAGATCAGCGCTTGCCAGGGGTTTGGGTTTGGGGGAGATGAACAGGCAGAGCGCAGAGGATTTTCAGGGCAGTGAATCAATGTTCAGCGTGACACCATACTGATGACTACGTGTCATCATACACTTGTCTAAACCCACAGAATGCACACCTCCAAGAGCGAACCCTGAAGTCGACTATGGACTTGGGTGACAGGGACATGTCAGTGGCTCACCCACTGGAACGTGTGCCACTCACTCTGGTGAGGGACACTGACAATGGGGAGGCTGTGTATGTGGGGGGGTTAGGGTCTATGGGAAATCTCTGCATCTTCCTCTCAACTTTCGGCAAATGTAAAACCAAAAAAATCTTAAGAATAAATAAAGAAATAAAATGAAAAAACCTATACAGTGAAAACTCTCCCTTTCACTCATCTTACAAGCCTCCCCTGCAGGAAACTCGTGTTAACAATTTCTTTTGTTTTTCTTTTTTAAAAACCCTCACTGGGAATATGTTTTTATTGTTCTTAGAGAGGAAGTGGGGAGCTGAAGAGAGAGAAGCATCGAATGGTTGCCTCTGTATGTGCCCCAACCAGTGATTGAACTTGCAACCTAGGTATGTGCACTGACTGGGAATCGAACCTGCAAACTTTTGATGTCTGGGATGAGTCTTCCACCAACGAGCCAGATGATCTGTACATGTGACTCATTAAAGCATCGGCTCTCCCTGACTCTTTACATGTAAACACAAATGGTAGCATAACATACACATCACCAGGAAGCCCAGCAGAGTAAATGGAAGTGTGGGATAATTATAGGGGGCACCCAGATTTGAACTGGGGACCTCTTGATCTGCAGTCAAATGCTCTACCCCTGAGCTATACCCCCTGCTGGAATGAATGGGCCTCCTCAGGACTTCTCCATGGGGGAGCCACACCCAAGAAACCTGTAACAACTATTACACCTAATATTTATTAAGGGCGTATAACAAGCAAGGCAAGCTATTGTAAGAGCTTCATATAAATGAATTTAAAAATGATTTGTGATAGTACTACCTGGACGACCACCACCGTCCCCATTGTCATCACGGACGATGGTGACACAGGAAACTGAAGCAACTGGCCCCCAATCACTAAGCGTAAGCGACAGAATCAAGAAGTCAATGATCTCGACCTCATCCTGCCTCGACTCAGCTGCCCCTTGAGGATGGGTGTTAGGGATCTGCTGCCTCTGGACCAGCCCTCCTCCCTCCCGTGACAACCAGCAGTCCCTCTTCCCCTGCCTCTCGGCAGGCTCTTCCCACTTTCATAACGGGGTTGCCCAGAAAAGCAACAGGGGGCTGCAGCCAGAGCCTGGCAGGCACCCGACAAAGGCTTCCAGAGGTCAGACTCCTTGAACCGAGGTGACCTAAATCGGCAAATTCATTGGCTTTTTTATGACAATGCCTTCGCAAAGCACAGAACTGAAAATGTACAAACTAGCACACAGAGAAAAATGAAGACTGTTATTACTGCGGTGATCATTTTGCAATATATACATATGAAATCATTATGTTGTACACCCACATTTCCACAATGTTACATGTCAATTATATAGCAATAAAACCAGAAAAAAATAATGAAGTAAAAAGCAATCACTTCAGTCTAGCTAACACCCACGAGAACTTGGACGATGTACTCTCTCCGCAACTTTCAAACACATAACCCAGTGCTGCTAACCAGAGACGCCACACCGCACATCACACCCCCGGACTCATTAATCTTAGAACTGCCTTGGTTTCCTCTTTTGTGAGCTGGGGACCACTGATGAAAACACCTCTCTGGCAGGCTTCCTGTGAAGATGAAATAAGAATGTGAAGGCATCACTCCACAGAGGCACAGAGGCAGCAGGGGAGAGCACCCGTGGTGCAGCAGGACAGGGTGGGTCCCACTTTCGTTCTAGAGGGCATGCTGGAGCCACAGCGACCAGGGAAGGCTGGTGGGAGCCTGGAGTCCAGGCAAAAGTGGCATGCAGGGGGCACCCGGATTTGAACCGGGGACCTCTTGATCTGCAGTCAAATGCTCTACCCCTGAGCTATACCCCCAGCTGTTTGTTCCTCCTCACTCACACCTCCATACTTACACAGCCACACCCAGGCCCTATAAACCATCACAGCCTCTGAGTCTTCTGCTTCATGTCTCACTGTCACTCCAAACCGGCCTTTCTCATGGGAACCCCAACCCATAATTGATGATTTGGTCACAATCTTTAGCTCACAGTGGGAGACAGCAGGGGTCCGGGGACCCTCCTGTTACCTAGGTGAGAAAACCCAGGCGGACTGGAGCCCTTCCCCACATCCATCAAGCTCTGGGTCCGAGGGCCTGGCCCATCTTGTCTACTTGTCTTTCGTTCATCTATCCTTTCTTTTTGCCCTCCTTCTCTTTTATTCGCCCTGTCTTTCCTCTTCCCGCTCTTCTCTGACGTCACTCACCGCCCTCCTCCCACCGGCTTTCCTTGCCTACCACCCAGGCCTCCTGAGTCCTTCATCCAGTTCAAGCTGTGTCTTTGTAAAACTGCTGACCTGAGATACGAAGGTCAACAAAAGGTGCAGCACTTACTCCCCCAAACGAAACAGATGTCGGAAGCCGAGAAAATGGTGACGTAACATCGCAGCCTTGGAGGACTTGTCCTGGGAAATATTAGGCCATCTACTAAAACACCAGACTGAAACAGCCCCCAGGGCTGAGCCCCTGGGGGGCAGACCTGCCGGTCCGCCACAGTGTGCGTGCAGGACAGCCACGGCCTACCTGCTCGGCGGCCCTGCTGCTGGCCTGCGGGCGCGCAGTTCCTCTCTGAGACACCTGTGCTTGCCTTGTTTGCTCCATGGTGTAAAGACCAAGGCCAAAAATAAATAGAGCAATTATGGGCGACTCCTTAAACTTTCTTCTTTTTATTCCTCCACAGTCTCCAACTTTATTGCACACAATGTATTACTTTCAAAATCAGAAAAACCAGTAAAGGACCTCTGGCCAAGACGGAGGTGTAGGTAGACACACTGTGCCTCCTTGAACAACCAAAAGGAGGACTACAACAAATTCAAAAACAAAAACAATGAGAACTGACAGAAAAATAGAACTATATGGAAGTCCAACAACCAAGGAGTTAAAGAAGAAACATTCACCCAGACCAGTAGGAGGGGCAGAGACAGGTAGCTCATCAGAGAGGACTCTCAGCAAGGCAGTGGCTGGAAGACCAGGCAGTCCCACATTCGCATGCAGATAAACCTGGAGGAACAACTGGGGAGCAAGACAGACTGCGCAACCCAGAGTTTCAGCTCCGGGAAATAAAGCCTCAAACCTCTGACTGAAAAACCTGTGGGGGTTGTGGCTTCAGGAGAAAGTCCCAGCCTCATAGGAGAGTTCGTTGGAGAGACCCGCAGGGTCCTAGGATGTACACAAACCCACCCACCTGAGAATCAGCACCAGAAGGGCCCAGTTTGCTTGTGGGTAGTGGGGGAAGTGACTGAAAGCCAGCCAAGAGCCTGTTCCCTCTCAGACCCCTCCCCCACAAACAGCATCACAACACAGTGATATGGGGGTGAACACCTAAGGCTCCGCCCCTCACTATGTAACAGGCATGCCGAGACAAAAAAAAAATGGCCCAAATGAAAGAACAGATCAAAGCTCCAGAAAAGATACAACTAAGTGACGAAGAGATAGCCAGCCTATCAGATGCACAGTTCAAAACACTGGTAATCAGGATGCTCACAGAATTGGTTGAGTATGGTTGCAAATTGAGGAAAAAAATGAAGGCTATACAAAGTGAAATAAAGGAAAATGTACAAGGAACCAACAGCGATGAGGAGGAAACTAGGACTCAAATCAATGGTTTGGAGGAGAAGGAAGAAAGAAACATTCAGCCAGAACAGAATGAAGACACAAGAATTTAAAAAAATGAGGAGAGGCTTAGGAACCTTCAGGACATCTTTAAATGTTCCAACATCTGAATCATAGGGGTGCCAGAAGAAGAAGAGGAAGACCAAGAAATTGAAAACTTATTTTAAAAAAAAATAATGGAGAACTTCCCCAATCTGGCAAAGGAAATAGACTTATAGGAAGTCCAGGAAGCTCAGAGAGTCCCAAAGAAGTTGGACCCAAGGAGGAACACACCAAGGCACATCATCATTACATTAGCCAAGATTAAAATGAAGGAGAGAATTCCAGAAGCAGCAAGAGAAAAGGAGACAGTTACGTACAAAGGAGGTCCCATAAGTCTGTCACCTGATTTCTCAAAAGAAACCTTGCAGGCAAGAAGGGGCTGGAAAGAGGTATTCCAAATCATGAAAGTCAAGGACCTACATCCAAGATTGCTCTGTCCAGCGAAGCTGTCATTTAGAATGGAAGAGAAGATAAAGCACTTCTAAGATAAGGTCAAGTTAAAGGAGTTCATAATCACCAAGCCCTTATTATATGAAATATTAAAGGGACTTATCTAAGAAAAAGAAGATAAAAAATATGAACAGTAAAATGACAACAAACTCATAGTTATTAACAACCAAACCTAAAACAAAAGCAAAAACAAAAACAAAGTAAGTGAACATCTAGAACAGGAACAGAATCACAGAAATGGAGATCACATGGAGGGTTATCAGCAGGGAAGTGGGAGAGGGAGAGAGGGGGAAAAGGTACAGAGAATAAGTAGCATAAATGGTAGGTAGAAAATAGACTAGGGGAGGTTAAGAATAGTACAGGAAATGTAGAACCCAAAGAACTTATGTATATGACTCATGGACATGAACTAAAGGGGGGAAATGCAGGTGGGAGGAGGTATGCAGGGCAGAGGGGAATAAAGGGGAGAAAGTGGGACAACTGTAATAGCATAATCAATAAAATATATTTAAAAATAAATAAATAAATACAATAAAAAGACAGAGTTGGTGTGTGTGTGTATTCCAGCCCAAATAACACCCCTTTTTATTACAAAATCATACACACATAATTCTGTAACATAACAATATCACACTCAAGCGCACCATATGACATTTTAGGTGGAATATTCGAATAAAAAAAGAAAAACCAATAAATACTACACATTTAAGCATATTCCCCTATAGGAATGGCAAACAATACCATTTCCTACGACGAAATTAGTAATTGCTTCGTGACAGAAAAGACCCATGGAATGCTCATTTGAGAAATATGCATGATGATTGACATAGAACTCATTCAAGCTTTTTAAGGAATAATTATTTGCATTTTTACAGATGAGGACACAGCCTCAGAGCTTCATCTGCCATCTGGCCCCCCTCCAGGTTAGGATGTGTGAACTCTACGATTTTCATAAAGACTCAGATATGTTGAGGGTTTACGATGTTGGAGGCACGGCAGGGACCTCTGCTGCCCGAGAATCGTTGGTAAAACTGTTGTCTCCCATGCAGTAGCTAAGATGACCTCCCACCCTTCTGCAGAGGGAGAAACAGGCACTCAGGGGTTTCGGTAACTTTCATTCATTCAACAAACTGTCCG
>PVKU01004894.1:12324-135538 GCA_004027475.1 Anoura caudifer
AAAAAAAGGGGGGGGGGGGGGGTGATGGAAGAAGGTGGGAGTGACATGGGGTGCTCAGGGAAGTGACCATTTGAGCTGAAGTCTGCCTGATAAGAACCCACTATGGACAAATTTGGATGCAGAACATTCCAGGCTGTAGGTAGAATGATTGCCAAGGCTTTAAGGAAGGAGCCAACTAGGCAGGGTTGTGGTGCATAAGCAGTACCAATGTGGCTGCAGGAAAGGGACAGAGCAGGACAGCATCGAGCAGAGGTGTGGCAGGTCACAATGTATGGGGCTTTGTCAGCCATGGTCAGTGGTAGGTTTTATTTCACTGCCACGTCAGGAAGGGTGGAGCCTAGACTGAACATGAACCTGTCTCCTTCCAGCTACAGGGGCTTTCCTGATGGGCTCTCTGCAGAGCACTTGACTTAATCCTGACAGGCTCCCACGGTCAGTCCATAAGCCTCCTTGGCTGCAAGTTTAGGTTTGCTGTTGTTCATCCAGTTGGTCATGTTCCTACCCCCATGGAGGTGACATTCCAGCCAGGGAGGCACATGGGAGTGTGACACACTGTCCCTCAGATATTTCTTCAACTACCATAGTGGAAAGGGCCATCCACCCAGAGAACAGGGCAGGGTGACCCTAGCCCGTGAGGTTGGGAGAGCTTCTCTGAGGAAGTGACATTTCCACAACACCTTGCAGGAGGAAAGGAAGCTAGTTAGCCCAGGAGGACCAGGCAGCCTGGGTGGAGCCTGAGCCAGGACTGTGGAGAGAAGGCCAAGATGCTGGAGTCAGGGACACCGCCTCCTGTAGGTTACATGGTGTCTTCCCACTTAAGTCCTCCCAGGATCCACAGAATGTGACTGTACCTGGAAACAGGGTCATTGCAGATGTGATGAATTCAATGACGATGAAGTCATACCAGAGTAGGTGGGCCCTTAATGCAATGTGACTGTTGTGCTTATAAGAGACACAGAGATACAGACACACAAGGAAAAAGCCAGGTAACAATGGAGGCAGGCACCAGAGTGATGTGTCTCCAAGCCAAGAGACGCCAAAGAGTACCGGCCCCCACCAGAAGCTGGGTGAGAAGCATCGACCAAATTCTGCCTCAGAGCCTCTAATGAGAACCAACCCTGACAGCACCTGGATTTGGGACTTCTAGCGGATAAATTTCTGTTGTGGAAGACCATCCAATTGGTGGTACTTCGTGATGGCAGCCCTAGGGAAACTAATAAACTAACACCCAGCCCAAGAAAGGGCTGGAGAGGCAGGCAGGGCCTGGGGCGTCCTCAGGATGTTCTGAATATTACCCCCAAGTCTCAGCGCCCACTCCAACCCTCCCCAAGAGACAGCCTTCCCAATTCTCATCTCGGGCTGCAGGTACCCACCAGAGAACAAATATGAACTGGGGGACCTTCTGGAGGCAGGTTTGACAATGCGCATCAAAAGCCTTAAAAAAAAAAAAGTCCATATCCTTTGACAGGGCAAATCCACCTCTTGGACATAACTAGACAAATACCTGAAAATATTTCAAGGACCAGAAGAGGTCCGGGGCGCTTCTCAAAGTCCATCCACCCGCACATGGAGTAAGTGCATCTGCCACTGGCTTAAATGACCGGAGCTTGAGGACAGTTGTTAAAATGAACTGCTGCCTGGGAAAGGGTTTTATAAAGCCTGACTCTCGGGTAAATTCCAGGGGCCTTCCCTTCTCGGTCCCTGCGACTCGGGCATAGCTTTGCGCTCTCCGGGTGGGGCTCGTTTCAGCCCAGTCGCACCCTGCACAACCCTAAGGCCCTCCCTTTGTGTCCACACCACCTAGTTCCCAGCTCGGCATCTGCACAAAGCGCGGGCCCCAACGGGCGAGGCGCGGGAAGAAACAAGAAAAGGCGGGAGGACAAGAAGGGCTGGTCTCTGGGGCGCAGCAGCACGGTTCCGGGACTGCCCCGGAGGAAGGGCAACCGCGCGGCCCACCCGGGCGTCTCTGGGACGGCCCCTTCCTGGGCGCGCGACAGCGATCCCGCGCCACCACCGAGAGGCCTGCGTTCCTAGAGCGGCCGCGGGCGGCCAGGTGCGGCGCGGGCCTCCAGGCCTCCGGGATCCGGCCGGCAGGGGGCAGCACGGCCCGGCGGCCCCACGTGGCGCGGGCGCCAGGAGCAGGGCCCCGGGTGAGAGGCGGGGCCGGAGCGCGCTCCTCGGGTCAGCGGGATGGCGAGGGGAGGCTCAGATCGAAGAATTAAAAAAATTCAAGTCGTTAAAAATTAAATTTACAAAACACATACACACTTCTTTAAAATTTAAATCTAC
The DNA here is from genome assembly GCA_004027475.1 of Anoura caudifer. Taxonomy (NCBI): domain Eukaryota; kingdom Metazoa; phylum Chordata; class Mammalia; order Chiroptera; family Phyllostomidae; genus Anoura; species Anoura caudifer. The sequence goes on from PVKU01004894.1 coordinate 14,614, forward strand.
AGACATATTTTTAATTAAAAAATATATAGTGGTTATTAATCCCAGCCTCCGTGGTCCCGCAGCATCACCCGCCGCGCCCCTGGGAGACAGACACGGTGTGCCCTCGTTTCACAGGTGATCACTCGGACCCCACACTGAGGGGGGAGATGGAGTTTCAGGCAGGAAGAGACAGAGCCAGGTCAGCGAGGGTGGCCAACGACAGCACGAGGCTGTCTGTCCCCGTGGGGACCTCCAGGATTGGGGGCCTGGGACTAGGGTGGTCGCCTCCCGGGGGTTCCGACGCCCCAGATTTGTGGCGTGCGCGCGCCGCTGCGGTAGGGAGCAGGAAGGCTCAGCGGAGGAAGGCTCAGCGGAGCAAGGCGACTTAAACCAAGAGAAGGTCTGTGCGGACAGACCCGTCACAACGTGACAGCTCGCAGCCAGCCAAGCACCGGTAGGAGGGCGCCCTGGATGCCAGGGACGTGCCAGCGGCTCCATCTCCCCGCAGTCTAGCTCCACCGCCCGCCCACCCGCCTCTGGACGTCTTCTCAGGGGCCTGGGTGACCCTCCTTCAAAGGCCCAGCAGCCCAGAGGATCTGTGTCATCATTCCAGGTACCCTGAGACTGGTAAGAGGACTCGGTAATGACCCTGGGGCTGTACCTAATATTTGAGCTGAAATATTGGAGGAGATGATGAAATACATTTTTATTACATCTTTTAAAGCTTTTGGATTAGCTTTAATGAAGGTCATCTGCAACCCAATGGGGCAGAGATTTGGGGCTCTACCTCTGTTTCTTCCTGCACTGTTACCTGTGAATTTTTTGTGCATTCACTTATTTATTGAGTACTTTGCAGGGCCAGACCCAGGAGCGAGTACGGAAACAGAAGCCTGCCCTTGGGGACATCAAGCACACATGCCACCCGGTGTGCCCATGGAGCCCAGGAAAGCAGGGAGGGAGACCCTCAAAGCTGCCCGCAGTTGGGTTGTATGGCCCAGGGTCCTGCCTGGCTGTAACTTGCTACTTGAATCTTCCCTTGCCTTCACAGTGTAGGCATTTTGCTGTAAAAATAACTTTGGGGATCCTTGTAGCTTCTGACAGGGCTTTTCTGGACATCTGTGCTGCTAGCTCCCCAGCCTTCCAGGGATTCTTGGTGGGTGTCAGCTGGCTGGATTCACCGGTGAGGTTATAAGGGTTCCCGCTGTCTGCTGAGACCATCTGCCCAGGGATGGAGAGGTTATAGAGAAATGCAGGTATACCCTAAAAGGAAATGCAGGTACACCCTAAATGCAGGTATACCCTAAAAGGAAGAAAAATACTTAAGAAACCCTGTGTCCTATGAAAGCATTGAGGATAAATTAAACATACAGAGTTTGGATTGAGACTGGGGAAAGTTAAAGCAAAAGAGAAGGGTAGGCAGGACTTGGCCAGGGCAGGGGGTTGAAGCAGCTTCCTCCTCTGAGACTCCCTCAGGGCAGCCCCCAGGGCCAGGACAGCCAGGCGGGTGGGTTTAGCTGCCCCCTCCCCAATCCCAGCCCCACTGGCTCCACTTATTTTACATACGTAGCTTCTGAAAGTGGTTTTATTTAAACTAGAGATTCTAGGCTAAAAATAAAAGCTTGAAAACTCTGACATATGAAGTACAGAAAATTTGGCTGATCATTGTAAACTTGATGAAGATTTTGTGTCCTGAATCTGAAAGAACTTCTAAAATACACTAGTAGAGATTGAGTTTCTATACAGTGGGGATGAATTCTAATCATCTACTGAATTTCACAGGTGTGGAGATGGTTAAAAGTCTGCATCCTGGGGGGGAAGTAAAATGATTTCTCCTGTTACATTTACGGCCAAAGCTTGATGCTGTCTCTTGAAGAAATTAGGGGCTCCTTAGAAATTTAATTCTAAGATAAGTTTTTATTGTTTAGAACTCTGAAATTCCTTTGCAGTAAGAAAAAAAACCAACAGCAGCCTTTTCATTTAGGGGGAAAGTGGTTTAAATTAATTCTGAAATTCTGTTGTGCAATTATTACCTTAGTTAGTCTTTTTGGTAAAATGAACACCCAGGCAAGTCTGTATACAGTTTATGCTGTCCCCAGACTCTTCAGAACTGGAAGAGATTTGCGCAGGAAAACATGTCTATTTTTTCTCACATGTCAACTGTTTGAATTAACTATACTGGAGATGGGTGTGCTTGGGTTTGGATACTGACTTGCTTTTTTAGTGGTACTCTGAAACATATGTGATTTTATTTTTTCTAACCTTATTTCAAAATGTATCACAAAGTTCTGGCTTGGTAAGGCAGCGATACTTCAAGATAAACAAAGGAAACCACTGGATTAACATGGGAAAGGAATAATAATAATTTTAGTGGGACATTTGTTATTAAACTGCTTGGGGTAACTATGCCAACCACCTTATGTCCTTTACCTTTGGACAAAATTAATGTGCTGATGTCCCGTGATGAAAGTCAATGCAATGAGGATAATATAGACATAAAAATTTTATCTTAGATTTTAGAATTTGCATAAATAATTTACCTGCTGAAAATTTGATCAAGGAACCTTGTGATTCTTGGACCATTCCTTCAGTAGAAGCAGGGTTAATGTCCCATTTTACAACCTGTTTAATTTCTTTAATTGAATTTAGCTTAAATCCAATCAATTTCAGTCCTTGGAGGGCATAGCTTTAGTATTTGTGTACCCTGAAAATAAAGAACTGATTGAATGTGCTCCTCTAAAAGACTAGACATGTACTAGACTATACTGATTCTAAATGGAAGCAGTTTCTTACCCTGATATTCGTTATTTAAGAAATAACATTACTAGTGAGGGTAATTATCACTGGCCCGTTTTGTCATTAAAATTCAACTTTCTATTATCCTAGTTAGTAGATGGTAGTGATGCTTCTGTCTTCTAGTCTGAGTTAGAGACCTTGGGTATTATTTTATAAAGAGAAGCAGTGAGTACGTTCCTGGGGTAGTGGGGGAAGGAATGGTGGGAACCCCAACAGGTAGTATAAGCCTGAAAGATTTCCAGTCAGGGTTTGAGTGCTATTTGATTAGGGTGCAGGCTCATTTTCCTTACAATCTCCTTCACTCGGCTCCTTCTCTGGCTGTTGAATGGCTTCTCAGGCCCCAGCATCACAGACAAACGCAGGAAGGGAGCACCTTGCCTTAACAGACAGTCTCTTCCCAAAGTCCCTCCAGAAGAGAAGGGCTCAATTCAAAAGGGGGTCTAGCTCGGTGCTTGGCGCCAGCCAATCCATTCTCTCCCGGTTGGGAGAGTGGGGTCACAGTCCCAAAGTTGCTGGGCTGGCCAGCCAGTGAGGCGTCTGCTTTCAGCGGGGTCTAGAGCTTACACACAGTGACCGCGGGACAGGTAGAGCTGCCCGTCAGAGAAAAATAGTACTGTTTTGCCTTTTTTTTTTTTTAAAGCACCAAGGTGTGTGTGTGTGTGTGTTTAAAGATTTTATTTATTTATTTGCTTTTAGAAAGAGGGGAACGGAAGGAGAAAGAGGGAGAGAAACATCAATTGTGATTATTTCTCATGCACCCCTTGCTGGGGACCTGGCCTGCACCCCAGGCATGTGCCCTGAGTGGGAATCGAACTGTCAACCCTTTGGTTCGCAGGCTCGCACTCAGTCCCCTGAGCTACACCAGCCAGGGCTTTATCTTTTTTTTTTTTTTTTTTTTTTTAAATAAAGGATCCATGTTGAAGAAATTGGGAGGCAGTATATAAGAGCAGTGAACAGCACAAACTTAGGTTTAAATTCTGGCTGCGTGACCTTGGGCTAATTGCTCAATCTCTCCGAACTTCATTCATACATGATTTCACAGGTTGTCACAAGATCAAACACGGTATGTGAGCATTAACTCAATACAGTGCCTGGGACGTGGTGGGACCTAGTGAACCTTAGCAACAATGACAATTATTTCTAATAACCTCAAGGCCAGGGCCTGCCTGCTTCCTGGGAGTTTTCACGAAAGGCCAATCAGCACTATTTGGTCTAACTCTCCTTTCTTCTCTCCCCTCCCTCCCTTCCTTCCTTCCTTCCTTTTCCTTCCTTCTTTTTTTTTAATTCTTTTAGCCTGGAGTTACCTTTTGTAGAAAATAGAAATAAAAGGGTTAGATTCTATTATGTTTTAACAACAACAAAATACTCAATTCAAGGAACCCAGCTAGAAGCCGCAAATACAGAATGGATTTTTAAATTTAAATCTAGAAGTTCCCACTCTGCCTGGGAAGCAGCAAGAGGCTTCAGCGGCCAAAACACTTTCCAGAAAGCTGGAGAGGCCTTGGCTTGGCTCACCGTTGCCCTGGCAACAACGGGGCCCAGAGGCCTCGGGCCCTGATCCCTTAATCTGAGGAGCTGTTACCACATTGCCTCACGAAAGGTCCCCACAGACACCTGGCTAGCGAAAGCTTCTGTAACGGGAGGGACGGAGAAAAGATGGAGGTGTGACCCTTTCTGCACAGAGAGCCGCCTGTAGGTCCCCAGGATGATCTCCGCTATCCAGACCCCCAAAAGCCGAGTCTAGAGAATTAGGCCGCGGAATCTCCAGCAGTTCTCAGCGTGGTCACGACAGTGGAGGGCTTCCTTACCCTTTTGTGTTCCCCTGTGGCACCCAGCGCAAGGCTGTGCACGCACGGATTAATAAATACGGGGCTGTGTGACAACGAGCCCCCCTCCCCCCAGGTGCCAGGCGCTCTCGCCCTGCTGCCCTCGCTGACCCTGAGGGTGGGCGGGCGAGCGAGCGAGGTGGCAGCAGCAGCCTGCTCCTCTTCATCTCTGCGTTCCCAGCTGTGACACCAGAAGCTGGATGCCGAGGCCGTTTTTACCTCTAATTTTTTAGAAAATGTTCTTACTACATTCATAATTTTGACAAACATATGGCACCGAGCATGTCCTGCTTGATCTATTGTTTCCCTTAATTTCTTGTCTTAAATTTAGAAGCCTGAGGATAAAATGGAGTACGTTTCAAGAGGTGCTGGCTTTCCTTTCTTCAATAGCCACTCAGATCCCTGAGAACGAACTTTGTGGCCAAGCATGTGGGCTTGGGAGTTGAAAAGACGTGAAGTCCAGCCCTGGATCCAGCAGGACAGACGTGACCGGTCCGTCTGGCTGCTGTGTGACTTTGGGCCTATTTAATCTGAACCACAAGCTCTTCACCTGGAAAATGAGTGAAAATGATGCAGACAGCAGAGTTATGAGGTGTGCAGTCTTCAAAAGCAAGAGGTGCTCAGCGCATGGCGATATTTCTTTCTGGTACACAACGCCACGGGGCCGGCGGCATCTGGTGATTTAGGAGTTTCAGAGTCTGGCTTTCTAATTAGATTAAGGGCACCCTGGAAAGCACTGTGAAAGGGTACCAGGTACCCCGCAAGGAGGGTGCTGCCCGCTGCAAACTGGCCGTGCCTGTGAGGTGAGTCCCCCTCCCCCCCAGACGGGAGATAGCAGATACTCCAATATCACGACCAAGTGTAGTTTTGCCCATGTGGTTTGATTTGAATTTCCTCACATGAAAATAATTTTCCACTTCTGCCTGCTGGGGAAGTTTCATCGATTCGTCCTTTTAAAATACACCACCAGCCCACAACCTACGTGAACTTCTGTTTTTACTAAGCCGTCATTAGCTAGAAGCTCAGAATGAAATTTTAGCTTCGATTCAACTTTTGTCGAAACCCAAGTAGGTGCCAGTGCCTTTGCTACATATTTATTCGTTATGTTATTTGAGCCTCGGAACAACGCGAACCTTGTTATCCCCACTGAACATATGCGGAAGTTGGTGTTCTGTTCGTTCATTTGTGCAGGGGCACACGACTCAGTTGAAATCCCCATCTGCTCGGCTCCAGAGGCCGTCAGACTTTAGTGACCGCCCTCCGGAGATGCTGGTCTCGGACCACCGTGGAACTGGCAGCAGGCGGGTGGGAAGGGAGAATCGTGTTGGTATCGAGGACTCTGGATGGGGAGGGGGATGATAGGAGAACAGGGTGCTGGGCCCTTTGAAGAGGCCTGAAGTCGGGGTTAGAGCCCAGGAAGGGGTCACGGGGGCACAGAGACCCCCTGACAGCCCCACTCCACGTAAGGAAGTTCCAGTCTTTGACTATACTGAATCATTCAGACGCCAGGGGCCTAGAAAAAGCAGCTCAAAAATGCAAGTTTTGGTAATTGCGTAACAGATGAAGTTACTGAGTTTCTACCTTGGATTTCACCCCAAAGCACCATGGTCTTTCACTGGAGTTGGAACTTGAATCTTTGGTCCTCAGGTTCCAGGACAAGTCAAGATTTGGGGCAGCGATGGGCCTCCCCCAAGTATTTCCAAAATATCTCTGCTGACCTCTCTTAGGGGCCGCAGGTACCCTGGTATTCAAAAGAGCCACTGCCCCCTGCCACCTTGAACTTCCAGCCAGCAGTGCCATCGCTGTAACCCGTCCATAGAACTCGGCTGGTTGTCACGGGCCTGACTACGGCCAGGCTCCTTCTCCATCACGTTCAGTCCCTTGCGCCTACTTGTGTCAGGCGCTCCCTCCTGCTCGGGCATCTTCAGCGGTTTCTCACACAAGGTCAAATTCAAACTCCAGTCTGGAAGTCTTAAATCCCTCTGCACCCCCACCAACTCCAAGCCAACCTCGCTGACCCTGCTTTCTCTCTACAAGCCGTCTACAAATCAGTCCCTGCTCCCTCATCTGCTGGAGCCCACTTTCCACACTTCCACCTTTAACAGTCCCCCACCAAAAGGCATTCTGCAGTTTCCTAATCTGTGGAATCCTCCCAGCCCACAGACCCACCTGCACGGATACTCTGTCCTGACCCTGCAGTCTCCTCCTCCCGTGCTCAGCAGAGTGCGCATGGCTTGGCACCCGGTGTCTACCGTACGGAAGTCCTGCTCCTGGACGCGACTCCTCTCCAGCTGGTTCCAGAGATCAGGGCCCAGACTGGCCACCTCTCCGGCCCCTGGTGCCAGCCCAGGCATCTGCCCCTCCCTGGCTGCCTGCCCGCCCGCCCTGATGGCCCACCATCCTTTTGGAAATGTTCAGTGTAAATGGAGAAGTCACATCCTTTCAAGTGTGAGCTTTGGGGCATTACTTCCCCTCCGTGCTTCTGTTTATGCATCTTTGGAAGGAGAGGAGTCGGGTTCATGATCTCTGTGGTCCTTTCCAACAATAATGTTAGCATCTCCCTCTAATTCTCCTTTAAGTGTCTCTTGTCACCTCCTCCCCTCCCCGAACTCAGGCCTTAGTCTGCCTACCTTCTTGTCTCTCAGGTCAGCCCTTTTGCTTCAGCAGAGGTCCAGCCTCCCAGTGCTTGTGGCTGAGGTGGGCACTCTGCTCACCTCCCTGACTTGTCCCTTCAAACTGCCTGAATTCACTCTGGGTCACCACCAAGCCCAGGAGCAGAGTGAGAGTCAGTTGCTCTGTGGGCAATGTAACATTTTCTCTAGGCCTCAATGGTTGGCGATTATTCGTGAATACCCAGGGGAACCAGGGTGCATCTGTGCATGTAACAACACATCTAAAGAGAGCAGCTTTGGTGCAACAAATAAAAAAAATGTTCAGAATGGTGCCCTTTGTGGTTTCCCCAAAGACTGGCAGGGAGGCCCTTTGCACCCTTCCCTAAGCCTCCCTGCCCCCAGCCCCGCCCCTCCCCAGCCACACTGCAAACTACTCAGGAAGGCTGCTTGGTCCTGTGGGAAGCACCCCCTTTTGCTGTGGGACCATCTTTCCAGCCCGTTCCGGACCAGTCCCCCTTCCTGTCTCCCTCTGGATTTCCCACTGTCCTCCAACACCGAGGCGTCCGGAGCTTCTCCACTTCCACAGGCTCCTTCAGTGTTTCACGTGCCTCTGTCCTCTTTTCGATCTTATAATCGGTGGGATCTGTACCCCCCTCACCACCCAACAGAGGGGATGAGCACAGAAAGGGAGACTCAAGAAAACCTGTCAACTGACACTAGGCATGTGATGTCCCTTGGCCACCTTCTTAACCCCTCCCATTCAAAACCAAACAAAAACGGCAAACAGGAAACGCTCGTCTTTTAAAAATTACTCTATTATTATCAAATAGAACCACAGTATCCAAAAGGTAATTATAAAGTTCTATACCCAACTAAGTGGCCCTGCACCGCCCCTCCACATGGCCAGCCAAATCACTCCCCCCGTGCTGATTGGTTTCATCCGTTTTATTGTCAAGGAAATTAACAGCCCGAAGGGGTTCCCCAGGTCCACGCTCTCCCCCCTGGGGCCCCAGGTAAACAAGGCAGCAAGCGACCTAGTCTCAGGACCCCTGTGTCCTTGGAAGGAGGGACAAAAGGAGGGGGGGCTCACAGCAAAGGGGCTGGGGGGGTGCCCCGCCGGCTGGGCTCGGACGTCGAGGCTGCCAGGCCGGGCGGCAGCAGGGCGCGCTCACTCGCCCGTGTGGGTCCGCAGGTGGTACTTGAGCGACTGCTTGTAACGGAAGCACTTGGCGCAGTGCGTGCAGGGGTAGGGCCGCTCGCCGGTATGCGCGCGCTGATGCTCCAGCAGGTGATGCTTCTGCGTGAAGCGCTTGCCACACTCGGCGCAGTGGTAGGGCCGCTCGCCCGTGTGGATGCGCCGGTGCTCCAGCAGGTGGTGCTTGCGGATGAAGCTCTTGCCGCACTCAGGGCAGGCGTGCGGGCGCTCGCGTGAGTGCACCCGGCAGTGGTTGGTGAGCTTGGACTTCTCGCTGAAGCTCTTCTCGCACTCGGGGCACTTGAAAGGCCGCTCGCCTGTGTGAGTCCGCTGGTGGCGCAGCAGGTGCGACGGGCGGCTGAAACTCTTACCGCACAGACTACAGATGAAGGAGACCTCATGCTTGCCCGCGTGCACGCGCTGGTGGATGACCAGGCTGATGTGCAGGCGGAAGCTCTTCTTGCACTCGGGGCACGTGTAGGGCCGCTCGCCTGTGTGCGTGATCTGATGCTTGGTCAGGCTTGACTTGTGGCTGAAGCTACTGTCGCACTCGGGGCACTTGTAGGGCTTGGGGCCGCCGCCGCCACTGCCCGAGCTGGGTGACTTGGGGCGGGGCTTGAGCACGTGCTTGGAGGCAAAGCTTGGCCCGCGCTCGGGTGACCCGTAGCCTCCGCGGACGCGGTGGATGCGCTGGTGCAGCGTGAGCTGCTGCTTGTGCCGGAAGCTGATCTCGCACTCAGCGCACTCATAGGGCCCTTCCTTGATGTGGTTGCGCTGGTGGATGATGAGGTTGATCTTCAGCCGGAAGCTCTTGCCGCACTCCATGCAGGTGAAGGGCCGCTCTCCACGCCGGTTCCGCTGCTGCTGGCTGGAGGAGCCCCGGTTGTCGCTCATGTGCCGGTCGCCGTGGGGGACAGGCGCCAGCCTCTTCACTGCTGGGTTTCCCAGCTGCAGGGGCGGGGGGCTCTCCTCGCCCTCGGGGGACAGCTCCCCAGGCAGCGGGGTCTGGTACATACTGGCCTCGTACCTCCCGGACAGCTCCCCCAGGTCCTGCAAGTGCTGCGGCAGCTCGTCCTCCTCCTCCTCTTCCTCCTCCTCCTCCTGTTCCTCTGTCTTGATCACGATCCCCTCTGCTCCAGGGACAGGAGAGACAGCAAGAAGTTAGCTGTTGCCTAGTGCTGATAAGAGCGCTCCATCCTCACCCACAAGCACTGCAGACTGTCCCCCCAATTCCTTCCTCTGGGAAAAGCCTCCTTTCCACCCCCTGCTTCCTGCAGCCCCCACCCCCACGGGGTTGGCCATGTAACAACATGGCCACTTGGTTCAGGAATGAGCCCAGACCCTCTGCTGGAACTTGACGCAGAGGACACAGGGAAGATGGGTCCCTGTGATGGGCAGCTGGCACTGTGGGTGCCCACTGTCTGAGCTGCTAGCTACCAGCACAGAGCCCTCCTGGGGGCCCCCAGTGCCTGAGGTTGGCCTATGGGTGAACCTGTGGCTATCCGAGCCCACAAATACCAGGTCTTCACTTCACTTAAGGGCTGGGTTTCTTCCCCCGTATCCGAAGGGTCTTGACTCAGCAAGCTGCCGGCCTTCCCTTCCCACAGTCTCCTCTACCTGCACGCAGCTCGGCCCCACTGGGCTACATCTCTCCAGGACGCGACTGAGCCTTTCTCCTCAGGTGCCTTTACTCATCCTCCTTTCCACGTCTTGAAGTCATGCCGGTCAATGAACACCGGCTCCAGTCCTCTCCACTCCCTTAAAACCTTCCCTGACCATCCCGCCTGCAGCCCTCAGCGCCTCCTGAGCCCACAGCCTGGGCTGGTGCACCTCCCCAGGCCTGAGAACTCGGCCTTCCCATGCAGCATCTCTCCCGCACAGGGGGCTGCCGCCCTGAAGCTGGGGGCCTTCTCTGCCTTTCCCACAAGCCCCGGTTCAAGGGCCACAGACACCCCCATGCATGGATGCCCTCCCCTCCCCCTGTCTAGGACCTACATAAGGCTGTGTGTTCTATGGCCAAGGAGGACCAACATCCCAGAAAAAAAGGAGTGGCCTCCCACGCACGCCTGTTTGAATTTTCTCAAGTGCCTTGTACTTATTGGCACACCCTAAACACTGTTAATGGGGGACTCTATTTTTAGTCTCACTGACCGACTTTGTGGGACATGAGGAAGTCACTCACTCTTCTGGGCCCACCTCCGAGACGGGAGACCCAGTGACAGTGTGCATTTGTAGGATTCTTACTCGCAAACAATGGAGACCTTTTTCAACGTGCCTCGCACCTGTTCTCTCTTTCATAGCCACGGTGGCTTACTGCAGGCTACGTCAAGCAAGAATGATCCCCACTTCACAGACGGGGAACACCTGAGCCTGGGGGTGTCAGGCAGTGTTTCCAGGCAAAGTAAAAGTCACAGACCTTCGCAGAGCTGGCCATCTGGGGAGCACCTAGCCTCTCCCCTCACTGACAGGTTTGAAGCTGGCAGTGTCTGTGACCTCCCACCACGCCAATAAAAGGCAGTGTCGACGTCAGAGCAGAGGTGACCCAAAGCCCAGCTCAGGCCTCTGCCCGTTGTGCCATGCTGCCCAGGGCTCTCGGCAGGACGTGACCCCGGGTCCTAGGAACACAATGCTTAAAAGACAGGGAAGGAGGAAGCAGCTTCCGACGTTGGTAACTAGTTGGCGTGGTGTTTCTCCAGGGTTGTTTATGAAAGAAAGAGGGGGAAGTATGGGCCTTGGAAGATTCACACTCTCCTTCGACACCAGAGTTGTTTTTTTCTTAATGAAATCGGAATGGAACATCTGGCCCTAAAGTTCAGGGCTCAAAATCCCAAAAGGACTCCTTAGTAATCTAAGGTTCTACTAGAATCAATGGGGACTGTTCAGAAGACCGTCTGGAATTTCTACCATGAAGCTCTAATTTAGCATCTACTCACAATTTGCCTTGTGTCTTGCACTATTCTTCTGTGAAAGACAAAGTGGTGTATTTGCAAAGACTTCTGAAGGACCATGCAGCTATTTAAAAATAAGGAGCTAGATCCGCATCTTCGGACGAAGAAGCGTGTCCATATTTTATTAAGTGCAAAAAGGCAAACTGCAGAGGAATTATCTATCAATATTATGCTTAAAAATCAACATAATGCTCTTAAAAACCTAACTAAAATGGATGTGGACATGGTTCTACATATAAGTAATGTGTAAGTTGATATCATGGTTAATGACTTTCATGCATAAACAAAATATCCAAACAAAACCCAAAACCCAAGTGAGTTCTATCAAATTTTCAAGGAACACACTTAACTCTTATCTTATACATTATTTTCAGAATATAAAAAGGAGAAAAGCTTCCCAGCTCATCTGGTAAGTCTAGTACAATCTTGTTTCCAACACTGGATGAGACTGATTCAAGGAAAGTTCAGGTTCATTTCATTTATGAATAGAGTTGTAAAGCTCCTCTATAAAAGAGCAGCTAACTAGGTCTACAAGTATGTTTAAGAAAGACACCACACCCTTGCCGGTGTGGCTCAGTTGGTTGGAGCATCATCCCCTATACCAAAAGGCTGTAGGTTCTATTCCTGGTCAGGGCATATACCTAGGTTGCAAGTTCAATCCCCAGTTGGGGCATGTATAGGAGACCACTGATCAATGTTTCTCTCACATCGATAAAAGTATTTTTTAAAATGGAAAAAAAAAATGGACAGCAAGATGATGAAGTAGGGCCTTTCTCAGGAAGGCATGCTGGTTCAGCATCAGAAAACGACCACAAAAGGCATCCTGGGCTGGGCCGTGCGGGCCCACTTCCCCACTGTTCTCCTCGCACTCATGAGTGTGCAGAATGGTGACCCTGAAATTTTACAACTAAACAAAGATGATGCCTCAATTCTACCAGGAAAAGTGGAGTCAGTCATGTTAACAAACGTGCTCTCCAAGGATCGAAACCTTCAGGTCAGGGGAGGCATCCAGTGTGACGTAAGAACTGTCACAGACCCATCACATCAGGACAGGGAAGCTCCAGCTTTGTCACCGTCATTGGACCTTCTCCTGCCTGTACAAGGAGGGGTCCCCGTCTGACCTAGTGGTTGGTTGTAACACCTTCTTCCCTCGCCTGGAGATGGATGCCCAGAAACCATGCACCTGAGGCTGTGCTTGGGGTTCTGTCCCACCTGCTGGCCCACTGGTGCCCCGGCCCCGACTGACCTGTGCAGCTTCTCTGCTGCACCAGCATCTGCTTGAGCTCGCTGAACTCGCCGGAGCCTTCCGTGGACTCCTCCAGCGTGTTCTCCGGCTCCTGCATGTCCAGGTCGGGCTGCTCCCCGCATGGGTCCCCCAGCTCCGAGTCCTGGAAGCCGTGCTCTTCCACCTGGCCCATCAGGGGCTCCGGCGTCTCCAAGCTCTCTGAGCCCTCGTCGTTGGTCTGCACCTCGATCTTAATCACGATGCCGTCATGAGCTGAGGAGGACAGAAGAACCCGGAACACGTTCATTGCCTAGAATTTACATCTCAAACCTTCTTAGTTTAGAGATCCCAAAGAAACAGAACACTGAGTTGGCGCTGACTTGTCTATAGGTATATAGGCCAATTTCAAGTTCATTACCCACACAACTGCCACTGCGCAAATGGGATTCAGCACACTGGTGCAGTATTGTTTTCTCTTTACAGGGAAATTTTGTCTTTTTCAAAGATTTCAGAGAGCGGGGAAGGGAGGGAGAAAGAGGAGGAGAGAAACATCAATGTGTGGTTGCCTCTCACATGTCCCCCACTGGGGACCTGGCCGGCTACCCAGGCATGTGCCCTGACTGGGAATTGAACTGGTGACCCTTTGGTTCGCAGGCTGGCACTCAATCCACTGAGCCACACCAGCCAGGGCTTGTTCTCTCTTTAATTTACCTTTCCCCACCCCTCACTTCCTATCTCACAGTTAGGACCTTCCCAGGTAACCCCTCTAACTAACCTAGTATTTTTCTTTACAGTTATGTAATTATCTATTATAACACAGTCACACTGACGTGTTTCTATTTTCTGGCCATTATTGGTTTAGGAAAACAAAACTGCCCCGTGCACAGCCCTCTCTGTTCCCTGGCTCACTGAAACATCTTGCGGAGACCGCTGCGCTCCCGCTCTGTGGGGCTAATGCATTCCCTTTCCTAGCTGCGTGCGCACCCTGTGAGGAGGGCGCTGGAAGGGTCCAGCCAGTCCCCTCTCGCAGGACACGCACTTTTCCTTCCCAGTCTCTTGCCACCGTGGACAAGGCTGAAATAAACATTTGTTTATTTACGCCTCTAACTACACAGCCGGGGTTTCATTTCTACATGAGTTCCCAGAGTGGCCCTGCAAAGTCAAAAGCCGTCTATGTTTTTTAATTCCGAGGGACGCCCTCAGCCTGCTTTCCAACAAGGCCGGTGCAAGTCCACATTTCTGCCAGCCCGGCCAGAGAGCAGCCTCATCCCCACGTCCCTGACAGCAACAGCCACGATGCTCTTCCTACCCGCCGCACTCAGACTCGGACGGGTGGGAAGTGGTAACTCACGACCCTTTCATTGCACTTCCTGGACCACGGTTATCTGACTATCATTTATTTCTTGGTCTTTTAGATTTGACTCCACGTCAGCTGTGTTCTGTTCAAGTTGTAAGAGTCCTTGGATTTCCGTGTTAAAGATAACCCATTTTCTCTTAACATTTCAGTACTTCCCAGGTCGATCGTTTCTCTGCTGATTCTGTTACCTTCTGCCACGCAAATTCCTCCACGTTTTCATATTGTCAAGTGTGTCCCTTTCTCCTAATGGCCCCTGGGTTTTCTGCCCTGGTTAAGAGGGTCTCCCTGCTCCCAGATGGCTCATCTGGTCTCCTAGACTTTGTTTGAAGGTTTTTATTGTTCAGTTATGCATACTTGGGCCTTAACTACACCTGGAATTTGTTTTTCCCCCCATGGGTTGAATTGCGCCAACGTAAACCCACTTCCAGGCTGCAGATCACTTTGTCAATTAAGGAAACTATAAGCCATAACGTGCAACCACACCCGCGTATTCGCCGAACGCTTCCCCCACAGGCGTTCACCGAGCACACACTGTGTGTGACGCGGTGTTCTGGTGGCTCGGGAGAGGCTGGCGAACGAAGCAAAGCTCTCTGCCTCACACATCTACGGAAGGCAGCTGACACAACGGATAGATTCTACGGTGTGTCCGGCAGTGGTGAGTAATTCAGGAAGAAGCAGCAGCCAGAAAGCCAGTAGACAAAGCCGACAGGCCGGCTTTCACGAAGCCTCCCCCGTGATCTGCCAAGGCCGTCACCATTCCCGAACCAAGTGGACCAAGCGCATGGCTGAGCAAGCACACTGACAGGACCGGCTGGTCGCTACGGCAGTCCGTGAATTCCTCTCCGAGTGCACAACTCAGCCCATCCGCGAGTAGACACCACACAAAGCAGCTCTAATGTTCCCGGGCTGCATCCCCTCCCCCAGCTGCAAATGCAGATGTTGCATACTTTCCCGCCAAACCGAGCCTCCAAAGATTGCTTCTCACTGTGCAAAGCCATCTGCATCCTAGTCTCTGTCCATACCTGCCTCTTGGACTTCCCCCTGCTCCAGCTCAAGGCCACCATCTTGACCCCACCCCCCTCCCCAATCTCAGGAAAAGCAGCGTCTCTGGAAATGCACTTCAGAAGCTGCGTCCCTTCCTTCCCTGTCTTCCATCCTCATCTCTGCACTAAAGCCACAAACACCCCCACGACTCCAGCATCAGATCTTCCCAACAAACTCCTTAAATTACTTTGCTGCTTGCCTCCTTCCTAAGACACGTTTTTAGAACTACGTACCCTCTGTACCTTTTGAATAAACATATAAAATGCTTCCATAACTGCAAAAGATGTGATTTCTGGAGCATTGTAAATATTGGTGTTTTAAAATAAACTCTTGCATCGCCCTTGAAGGTGGCCAATGGAATGAAGGGCCCCAGCAATTTAAAACCCACCATTCTTCATTTAAGAAATACACAAACAAGTTCTTCTTTGACAGTTGAAATTTTTCTACCATTCCTTTCCACCTTGAACTTCTATTTCCATTCCTACTTTGCCCACAGAATTCCATCCTAATAGAACATATTTTCATGCTTAGAGGCCTCTTGCCGATCAACTCATCCACCACTCTGCCACAAAACTGTGTATGCACAAAGATTAATTTTACTTTCATTTCTAACAACCAGAGGACTCTTAAGTGTCCGTTTCCCTGCCCCTCCCCCGGCCTAAGTCACCCTTGGTTAGTACTACTGTAGATCAATAAACAATTATTGAAGCTAGAAAGCAAACAAACAAACAAACAAAACTGGCTGGAAATGTATTTCTTACGAGGATGGATAGGGATTCTCGACCCCACCGCATTAGTTCACTTTATCTGAGAATGAACATTCTCACTGTTTAAATGAGACAGAGTTCGCAACCCAATCTATTCCTATTTTTCATTTTTACAAATTAAAGCAAGCAGTGGGGAAACTCATCTGCACAGACGCGAGGAGGGGCTGGCGGGAGCTGTGCCAGGCAATCATCACCCCGTTCTTTGAACTTCTGAATTATAATGCCACAGAAAGCACACGGTGAACATTTCGAAAATTGTTTTTAATGACTTATTAGCTGACAACTTAATTAGTTTCTCTTTCAATTTTATTGAAAGCCAAGTATCACAAATGATCTAACCTGCAAGAGAACTCAGCGCCCAGGCCCCCGAGCAGTGAACCTCTGGGTGTGCTACCCCGACATGGGAGGTCGTCCCTGTTGGTGACCCACAGGGCTTTCCGGACTTCAGAGAACCCCTCCACAACAAGAGCAAGATGGGTGGAGGTGCCTGTTCTTTTTTTTATTTTGTAATCGTGGGGGAGGCAGGAGATAGGGACCAGCATTTCAGGGGGCACATGTGCTGCGCACCCTTGCTGGGGGGTTGTATGATGGACTAAGGCCTGGAACATGGACCTTCCAATGGGCCTCCTGTTCCGTCTTTTTGGGACCCTGCGCCATCAACTAGCCTGGCTGTCCCAGCCTGACAGGCACTGCCTTCCAATACCTGCCCCTCCTTCCAGAGCCCACTCCCCCAAACCTTGCCCAGCGTGCTCAGCGGACCCAGCTGTGCTCCTTCCCGAACCCCAAGTTCTTTTCTGTTCCTCTGATATTTAATTCATTTTCTCTAGAAATATGCGTTTATACATTCTCCCCCCACATCTGTTAGACAGTAGAGAAGCTAGCTGTCTTCCCCAAAAAGGTCTCCCACCAAACAACTTTTGAAAGAATACCAATAACCAACTTGCATTTCTAAGTGGTAATTTGTTCTCCCGTTTCAAAAACGGAAGGAAGACACATACATTGTGGGAACATAATTTACGACCAAAGGTAGCTTTTCCAAAAGTTTTAAAGAAAGGGTGTTGAGACAACTGGCTTCCTGAGTGGGAAAAAAAAAAAAAATCCGCCTTCCCATATCTCACATTGACATAAATTACCGATGAATTCAAAATTCAAACATAAATAATAAATCATACTAGTGTTAGACAAAAATACAGCCTTTTCTTTCTTTTCCTTTTTCAGCTTTGAGCTGAGGAACAGGCTATCTCAGGTGCTGGGGGACTTCAGACGCCGCCCCCCGGGGGGCCGTCCGCTCAGTTGTCCAAACATAGCCCAAGTGCCCCACCCGCGTCAACCATGATCTTCTGCCATAAAGTTTTTGGAAATAATTTTTGTAGCTTTGCCTTGATGTTGTTTGGCTCTGGGAAACTTATTTCATTTGTGATTGCTTTTTAACCTCTGCCAGCACTTTCTTCCTAAGAACTTCTGTGAGATGGGAAAGCCTGGCCAGTAACTCGTTTGTCAATTTATTAAATGTTCGTGAACACCAAATATGATACTTCATGAGGCTGATGTGAGGTTATATTTGTAGACAGTTAAACATTTAATGATTCACAGTTTGCAATTTTCTCTTTATTTTCTGGAACAAAAAAAATATCTTATTCCAGGTTTGAAATACTTTTATGGAATTTCGAAAAGCTCACAGGCCCAAGACCTGTGATCATAATGGGCGCTGAATAAAATGTGCCAAGTAAGTCCTCCTACACTCGCCATGAAGCCCGGACACTGGTAAATCCGAGTACGCGGAGACTTAAAATCGATACCTCCGAACACAGACAAATGTCATACAGCCGCACCTCGCACAAACACTACCCAACGGTAAAGCACAAACTCGGAAACGTGTTCACACACATAAAACACAGAAGAGCTAACATCCTTAACATTTGAGAAGCTTTTACAAATCGATAATAAAAAGATGAATAGTTCAAAAGAACAATAGGCAGAAGGCAATTCATGAGATAAGACATACTAGCGATCAATAAGGGTATAAAAATATACTCAACTTCACTCTCATAGATGTCAAATAAAAACAACAAAATGTTGTCCTTTCTACCAATCACTCTGGCAAATAAAAATACTACCTGCTGTTACCAAGGATGGTGGGAAGCAGTAGTTTCATGTATAAACAGAAAGTGTACAAATTGGAACAACTGTTTTGAAGGGCATTTGCTAATATCTATTCAATTTTTAAACGGGTATATCCTCCAACTCAGAAAATCCACTTGTCAGTACGTTTCAGGCAAGTGCTCCAAGATGTTGATGAAGGTCCTTTAATGAAGCGCTGAAACTGCAAACACTCTACATAAACTCTGATGGGAGCCGATTTAAATAAATTATAAAATCAGCGCACAGAACACTACAGCCTGCCATTAAAAAAAAAAAAAAAGACAGATTTATGTGCTCTGACATGTAAAGATGTCAAAGATATGGTATTAAATCAAACAAGCCGGCAAACAATACCTCCACGGTGTTTGGGTTTTTTTTTTACAATGAGTACGTACTGATGTATTATTTATAACATTAAGGCCATGTGTGCGCACGCGCGTGTGTGCGTGTAAGGAATAAACTGTGGACTCTTGTGGGAGAATGACATGGAGCTTTTGCTCTCCGCGTTTGTTCTTCCTGGTGACACTCTGCTTTATCGCGGGATAAGAAGCGGTGCGGCCCCATGAACTTTCTCCACCAGCAAGAAGCCGAGATGTGATGGCTGACCCCTGGCTCTCCAACCTTCTCATGGCTGCGCTTCCTGTTAGATGTTTTTGATTTTGGTATATTAGTTTTTAAAATCTTTTCTAACAGTTATATATGCACACAGGCCAGAGGGTGGAACAGTGTTTCAAAATCTGTTCTTAAAAAGCTATCCTCTGCCCCCAAGCCCTTCCTACGGGGCCCCCAGAGGCAACCACTTTTAATTCTTCTAACGGACTTTTTGTCATTTGCGTTTGTAACTCTAAGTAACAAACTTCTGTGGCTACTCTTTGAATTTTCAATTTGAAGTGTGATCTGTTGGCTTCCAAGAGCTCCCGGCCAGGACCACCTGTTCCCCGCCCGTCCACATTTCTCCCAAATCCCTGATCCTTCCAGTTCAGCCTGCCGTTCCGACTGGATCGCTGTCAGGTGTTCCCGTTAGTACATTACGTAAATGTTACTTTAAACCAGAGCAGGTGGTATGCTCCGAGCACAGTTCTATGCCTGTAAACCTTTTTTGCTTTTCCCTGGAGCTTGTCGTTTTTTTCTTTTTCGTGGCTTACTCTTAAGTATCATGGCCTCTTCCCCAACCCTGCTCTGTACGTAACTCTCCTTCCAAAATGTGCAAACATACTGGGTATTTCTGAATTTCATCTACTTGAAGCAAAAAGTTCTGGAACCTTCTGACGTGCTCCAGTCTGGCCTCCCGGTACACAGCTGTCTTTTTGGGCTTTGACCCCAGCAGGGTTCCCTTCGCCCCTCTTACGTTGGAACCCTAACACCTCTCTCTGGGTTTACCCCCCATTTTGAGAATGGGGGGCAAGTGAACACTTTGAAGTGTCTCAATTTCACTCATATTTAATTAGAATAATCTGACTACATATCACCTTCTAGAATGGTTAGACGGTATTTTCCTATTTTTACATTTTAAGAATATTAAAGGCATTTAATGCCTCCCTCATGTGAACCCATTTTTTTCTTTCTCTCCAGAAGCTTGCAAAATCTCATTTGTCCTCAGTGGTTCTGACATTCCTGGCTGTGGGATCTAAAGTGTGGGTCTATTTCCATCCATCGTTCTGGGCGGTTGGTGGGTGCTCCCAATCTGGAAAGCCCTGTGTTTCGGTGCTAGGGATTTTTCTCTGCAAAATTTATTTTTAATTTTTATTTATTTATTTATCTTTATGTAGTTTTTTTATTCCAGAGAGAGAGAAAGAGAGAGAAACACAGGTGTGAGAGAAGGCTGGCTGCCTCCCGCACGCATCCCACCTGGGACCGAACCCGCAACCCCAGGCATGTGCTCTGACTGTGGACGCTTCCGAAACCCTTCGGGTTAGGGGATAATGCTCCAACCAACTGAGCCACACCAGCCAGGGTTATTTTTACTTTTGATTATTTTTACTTTTTCAATTACAGCTGACATATAATATGGTAGTTTCAGGTGTAGCTGGAAATTTTTCTTGAGTCAATTTGTTGCTAATTTCCTCCTTCCTGGTTTTTCTGTTCTTCCCCCCCCCAATAGTCCCATTTTCCGGCCATTGAATTTCCATCCTCTAATTTTCTTGTTCTTTCCCTATTTTCTTTATTTGCCTTTTTTGCTTTATTTTATGAAATGTGTGCTTAATGCTATCTTCTAATGCTGCTGCTGAGCTTTTAATTTGTATTATTCCATTTTTAATTTCAAAGCATTCCTTCCTATTCTTTTTTTTTTTTTTAAATAAGCATCACAGTTTTGTGTCACGGATGCATTCACTTTCATCTCTCTTAGGATTATATGTGCCTGTCTGTCTGTCTTTAAACACTCCCGTTTTCCTCTGCGTGATCTCTGTTTCCTCAAAATTTGTGTTTTTTTTCTGCCTTTTCCCCTTTGGTCTCTGTACACGACAGGCTTTTCCCAAATGCCTTGCAGTCCTCGGCTGTCCATTTTTATTAAAGTGGAGCACTCAGAAGAGAAGTGAAACTTCGGTGCATTCACGGGGAGCCTGCTGATGGCACGCCTCCCAGGAGGACTTCTACGAGTCCTTTCGCTGGGAAGTTCCTTGGCTGGTCCAGGAGGTCTCCTGAGAAAATTCTTCCAATACCCGACCCTGAGGATTTTAATCCTGGACATCAGCATCACTTTGGGAGACAAGTCTGGGAAGTACGCTGGAGATCTCCACATCTGTATGTCAACTCTCGCTGTCCCCTTGTTTCCAATGTCGTACCCCACCCTCGACTGTGCCTGGTGCCCTTGTCCCGACACCCTCGTGTTCACTTCTAGGCTCCAGAGACCAAGCCTTGGTCCTCTTCCAGGGCTGGGAGAGGCAGAGGCCAGGATTGGGGGACGTAACGGAGGGGGAAGTGCCTTTAAAGGCCTCTTTAAAAGATGTTCCATGAATCCTGTTTTGGCCTCACCTTTATGCCCATTTCCAAAGACACCTGGAGTCTCCGGTACTAACTGCCAGTCCTGAGTGCGGGTGGGGTGGAGTGCAAGTCAGGTTTCCCCCAGGGCCCCCAGCACTAATTCCGGATGCAGCTTTCTAATCAGCCATGGTCCAGCCATTTGCCTTCAGGCTTCCTAAATCTGGTTGCTGCTGCCTCCTTGTCTTTTCTCTTGAAAGTCTCTTTACTCTTGTTTAGGAAGGACTTGAGGGAGAACAGAGTCAACACACATTCAATCTGCCATCATTCAGTCAAACTCATTCTTCGCGCATCCTTTCTTAAAAATTTTCCTTTTACTGAATAAAAAGTAATACCCGCTCACTTCAGAACATCCCACAATGCACTGAGAAATGATTTTAGTACGTTTGCATCCAACTTTCTCTCTCTTGTTTACATCCTGGATTTCACGTTGTACCGCATTTTCCAATTCTGTATCATTGACTTGCTTTCCCATCAACATTTCCGACAGGCTTTAGCAATCCCCACCTTAAGCAAACAACTACGAAGATTCTCAGTTTTCCGGACTTTTCCCCCTTGGCACCACACCACTGGGTCTGGCCTTGGGCTGGCTCTGCCGCCAGCCTGGTAAGTGTAAGGGAGACACACGGATGGGTTACCCTGGGCACGTTCAGGCCTCTGGTCACTGCGGATTCTGAAACAACCCTGCTATCCAGACACCAGGGCCTCTGGGGTCACAGAGAGGTGCAAGTTCAAAGCCAGCCTGGGCTCCATGGTTCCCGTGTCGTCCCCTGCCTTCCCTCCCAGCCCAGGCTCCAAGTGGCTGGAGATGGGCAGTGGGACAAATGGCACGTCCCAGCCACGCAAGGCAGCCTCTGCGAGGCCAGCACCTCCCAGAGAGGCTCCGGTGTGGACACGCACGTGCCAGGAAGAACCAGCCCAGGGCACGGTGGGTCGGGGTTGTTCGCTTCTCGACTCTGGGCCTGGTCTGTGGGAGGCCCATCTGTGATGAGGGTGCGACAAGTGGACAGAGGAAGGGGACCGGTACTCTCCTTCCTGCCCTTTCAAACAGATGCTGGAAAAGCAGCAGCTGGGCCACAAAACCACACTGGCCCAGAGGGCTGGATGTCAGGATTTTAACCACAGGTCGCCCCTCCCACATTTGTGTTCTTTGCCTTGCAAGGCTTCGGCCTTATTCCTTCTGCTCTGAGTCAATCCATGCCCACAAGTCCCTTGTTTTGGGGAGTGACCACTTGTACCTTTCAGGTACGGACTTTCCTTTGAACCAAAGACACCCCTGCTACGTGCCACATTCCGCCCCAACCCCCCATTCCCTTCTCCTTGTAAATCCGTCTTTTCTGCCTGCCAGATGAGTTCAGGATCCACCTCTCCCTCTGAGCTAAGTCTCCAGGGCAAAGGCCTAGGGGGCATGACGCTGATTTCTCTGAAACATGCCAGCACTTCCTTCTCTGGAGGGTTCTGACTCTTCCACAAGTTACCTCTGCTCTCAGTCCATGGGGCTGACATCACTTCCGTACCTTTTATCCTTGGAACCAGTTTATAGATGGTCCCAGAACCCACGACATTTCCTCACAACAAGAGCTGACGCTGGACCCAAAGACTTTATCCTCCACGATCACCAATGACTTTTGGCTACAAAGGACAAGGATCTGCTTCCACTGAAGTCCTTGAAGGTAAGTCATGCAAGGCCAAAGGCAATTCCAAAGTAGCAGCTCCCCAAACGAGCTGCACGCCGCGCAAGCAGCACAGGGTAAGTGTGCAGGCTACTGAGCGGCCGGTGTGGAAGGGACAACGCCCCACGCAGAACGGCCCTAGCTGGCGTTCCCCGGGCCACGGCTACCTGCCGGTCACCACGCCGGGCCCCAGCTATTAGTACCCGTCCTATTTAGCAGATGAGGAAACGAGGCCTCCGAAAAGGCCGAGGAACTGAAGTCACCCTGCTGGCAAGCAGACCAGTGGGGTTCAAAAACGGGCAGCCAGACACCGGCCGGAACTCAAGTCGCACGGCCAGTCCAACCTGGCACCTCCCTACTGCCTCCATCTAACGCCTCATCTAGACACTGTTCTGCACACAGGAGGACATTTCGGGTCAAGGTCACATCCATCGCTACCCAGCTGTCTGGCTGTAGGACCTGGACAGGGCCCCTCTCTGGGCTCCAGTAGGCACAGGCACCCTGACAAGGACCACCTTTCTTTCCATTCTCGTTTTGTTTCCTGCAGAGCGAGGTGACACTTCATCATGTCAAAACTCCCTGAGACAAGGAACACAACAGCAGACCTGTGCATCAGCCCAGTGATCAAGGAGGGCCCAGCACCTCGGGCCGACCGCCTGCCGGCACACAGCTGGCTAACGCATCCGTCCAGGGTCTACTCTGCATCATCTGGAGGACGGACCTAGAAGGCGGAGCTCCGAGCTGCCCGGCAGCCACTCACCGGCACTGGGGTCTGCGGGCGGCTCGCCCTCCTCTGAGTCTTCCTGCTCCTGCATGGTCGGCCTCTCCCCGCGCTCCATCTGTGACATCAGGTCTGGTTTGGAAATTGCATAGTCTGTGCAGAAGAAAAGAAAGAAGTTACATTATGGGGTGAGGATGCACTGGATGCTGCAAAGGCGTCACCTGTGGGGGTGGTGCCACACCAGGAGCAGCGAGAAATGTTGGGAAAGCTACGGGCCAAGTTTCCAGCCCTTCTCTTGGGGTCCCCTGGGTGTGTGCATGTGCACATGCATGCAAGTGTTAACTACATACTGGGTCCTCCCATGTGGGGACTGGCGGTGGGGTGCCACCTGCCACCAATGGAAACTGGCCCCTTCGCCACCTACCTCTCCTGTTGCTCAGGTTTTTCATGACAAATGCACAAAATGTTTAAAATTTTATAAAGCACAAAACTAATCCTGATAAAATCTAAAGGTTGTAACACAAAATACTGATCAATTTCCTTATATTAAAAAACTCTGGCCCTGGCCAGTGTGGCTCAGTGGGTTGGGTGTTGTTCTGCAAACCAAAAGGTTGCCAGTTCGATTCCCACTCAGGGCACATGCCTGGGCTGCAGGCCAGGTCCCCCACTGGGGTGTGTTTCTCTTGATGTTTCTCTCCTTCTTTTTCTCCCTCCCTCCCCTTCTCTCTAAAAATAAATAAAAATAAAATATTTAAACAAAGTTTAAAGTTCTTTGGAAATAAAGTTAAAAGATGAAGAAAATTGGAGGAAATATTCACACACACACACACACACACTTGTCACATGTAAGGCAAAGGGCTGATATCCATAATTCTATACATGAAGTCTCTATAATTAGAAAAAATGAAAAGGCAAATAGGCAATTCAAAGAAGAAATGCGAATGGCTAGTAAACACATGAAAAGATAAATACGTTCACTAATCATCCAAGAAATAGATTAAAATAATGAGGTGCCATTTTTCACCCACCGGAAAAAAACAAGTATTTAAAACAGAACATCAGGGTGTGGAGAAAGGCATTGTTGCATACCGCTGCATAAACACACATGGCCTCCGGAGGGCGCCATCACAGCGGCCATGGTATCACTGTAACCGTGCACCATCTTTACTCCGAAGAGTAGAAATTCCCTTTGGGAACCCGTGCCACTGAAATACTCACGGAAGTGCACGGACGCACACGTGTGTTTATGGAAACACTGACGGGGAGAGGACAGAATCCAGCGGCTGCTCATTACAAGCCAGCGGTCCGTCTTCCCGAGCAGGCCTACGCGCGCTGATACGGAAAGCTGCCTGGGACCCACCAGGAGGTGAGATGAGTGAACAGTCCCGCTGGTGCAAACCACAAACTGCGTGTGCACGAGTGCGCGAGTTGTGTGTATGTTTACACGTGCACAAAAAAAGATGAGACCACGCAGGCTGGTGGGCTCTGGGTAGCTACCTCTGGGGAGTGGCACTGGTGGGAAGAGGGTGGCTCTTTATAAGAGAAATCTAAATTGCTGAACTTTCAGTTATGCTATGTACATACTTTAAAGAGCCCTGGCTGGTGTAGCCCAGTGGATTGAGCACAGGCCTGCGAAGCAAGGGGTCGTGGGTTTGATTCCCAGTCAGGGCATATGCCTGGGTTGAGAGCCAGGTCCCCAGTAGGGGGCACGTAAGAGGCAACCACACATCAATGTTTCTCTCCCTCTCTTTCTCCCTCCTTTCACCTCTCTCTAAAAATAAATAAAATCTTAAAAAAAAAAAAAAAAAAGAAGAAACCAAATTGAAAAGAAAAAAGTTACCCTAAGCACAGATTTTGTGTATAAAATTAAAAATTCTAACAAGAATCAAGATTTGTACACAGCAGTGTATGTACTTCGCCTCTTTAAAACTTTTTGGTGTGCTCGAAGAGTCCCCTGAGAAAGGGATACATATAAAATTCCAGTTCCTCCAGGTTTTCAGCCTCAAATACTCTTACTGAACAGAGAGAACAATAATTCATAGATGTTGGGGTACGAGAGACCTCAGTGAAGCTGTGACTTTCTGGTGGGGACCTGGGACCTCCCCGGGTCCCAGTTTCCTCTCTTCACAAGGGGGACAGAAATGTAGGGGACGTAAGCCCTCAGGAAAGCACAACACTCATGGACAAAGCCAAAGAGGGGAAGCATGGAGGGTGGGAGGGGCAGGGGGAAGTGGTGCTGGGAAAATGGAGACAACTGTATTTGAACAACAATTTTTAAAAATTGCAACAGCATGCCATTTGGGAGAAAACATAACCCCCAGTATTCGAAAATCCTTGAGTTGTTTGAAAAAAATAATAAAACCATTTTGTTAAACTATTAAGAAAAAGGAAAAAAAGAAAAGAAATGACAATGTTTGGTCACCTGCACAGAAAAACAGGAGTACCACCCCTGTCCTAGGTCCCTTATGGAGGGGCATGAGGGTTCTAAGACAGGATTCATGTAAAGCACCTCACACTTGCTTGGTAATAGTTTGCTGGACAAACTAATTTAAAAACATACAGGAGTCCATGGGGAAAAATACCAGAAAGGCGAGAGCCCCCGCGCTCGGAGTCTGTCTTCTCCCCTTGCCCCAGTGGCTTCTCCGTGGGGCGGGGGTGGCTCCCCTCACGAGCGGTCCCGAGCTGGGCTGCACTGGTGGATGGAAGTGGATGGAGTGCTCGCTAACCTTCAGTCTCCCTGGCCCTCGCCCTTGGCTCTCGGCAGTACTGGAGTTCAGTGTTCGACATGACCCGCAGGCAGGGAAAGCCAGGCAGCCCCGGCGAGGGAAGACCCCTCCTTACCCATGGAAACCAGAGACTCATAGTTGCCCCTCATGACGTTCTTGTACAGCTCCTTCTGCCACTCGGACAGGTTGCCCCACTCCTGCTCCGAAAAGTGGACAGCCACGTCATCGAAGGTGACAGGGACCTGAAACCACATGACAAGCTCAGCTGGGACCAACTGCAGGGCTGTCACAGGCTCTCGGCTGCCAAATCCCAAGGAAACACATGACCCCCACCCCCAGGCCGAGTTCAGACATCTCTTCTTAGGACCTGAGTGGGAAAAGGCTCAAGGGCACAGCCCTGAGGTGTCAGTAAGGGGTCTGGCCAGGCTTGGGCCACACAGAATAAGGACCTTGTCTTGTCCGGTCCCGTTCCCCTCCATCAGGACAACCCCTCCCTGCTGTAAAGCATGGTGTGCAGACCAGCAGCATTAGCACAACCAGGGAACTTGCTCAAGACAAAGGCTCTTGGGCCTCACCCTAGACCCATAAATCAGACCCTACATCCGGTGAGCTCCCCACGCAATGCCCGACTGCAACAAAATTGGACAAGTGCCGGCCCCGAGAACACAGTCCGAGTTCTTCCCTAAAGGCTGGGGCCAGGGGCAGCGGCACAAAGGAACGTTAAGAAATTTGGTCCATGTTCAAGTTCTTGCAGAGCCTTCTGCAAAATAATGTTGAAACCTAATGTTCTCTAGTTTTTTTTTTAGGATCCCCCTCGAGAGCACATTTTTCCTGGCATTGACATAATTTACAAGCCAACTGATGAAAACGTGGAGCCTCACGTTCCCGCGAGTTCTCCCTCTCCCGGTGGCGGACTGCTATGTCACGCTCACGGAGCACGCTCACGGAGCACGCTCACGGAGACCGGCGGGGCAGCCTCAGTACCTCTGCCTTGGGGCTTCTGCTCTGTCTTCTCGTCCTCTCGGACATCACGGACCGAGCACCCTGCTAAACCGACACTCCCTGATCTCTAGGTCCTTCCTCTGATCTAGTAACTTCTGCTTTTATCAACAGGAGAAATAATTCGATGGTAACATGCCCTGTTCTTAGTAAAGCGATGCTGACAGCTGGGTATCGTTGTACGTATATTTTTTCCCTTCTCAACCATCACTTTCCTCTTCCTTTATATTAAACTAAATTCCTGAAACATGTCCTAGTTCTGATCACTCCTTGGGAGCCCCAGTGGGGACAGGGTTACCTTGGGGACCTCCCCATTGCTGCCCGGGGGCAGCCGCAGGATCCAGAAATTTCTGTTTTTCAGCAGGTTCTCCATGTTCTCCAGCCGCCTCTGCAGCAGCCCGTACTCCTGCAGCAGTGTCCCCAGGACGACCCACTTGCTCTCCAGATGGTTTGCAAACTCCACGGCTGTCTTCTCGCAGTCGGCTATCTTTTTCTCGTTTGTCCCCGTCCGTCCCTCCAGCGTCAGCAGCCGCATGGCCTGGGCCTCCAGTTTCCTCTCCACCGCTTGGACGGCAGCCCACACGGCCAAGCGAGTGATCTCCGCCGTCGGGAGGGGGGTGTCCTTCTGGGCTGCGGAAGAGATGTGGAAGGGGGTCTCCTTTTGGGAAACTGGGCTCTGGAGCAGGGGGTCCATGTCGGCCTCGGGAACTGTGGGGGACAGGGTGAGGTGGTCTTTCTCGGGAACTTCAGGGGAGTGGAGTGGGGCTTCTTGGTGGTGGGTGGAGTGAGAGAGCAGTGACATTTCTTGCTCAGCAGCAGCTGGGGCTGGATACTGGGTCTCTTCCTGGGAAGTCAGGGGGCCCTGGAGCGGCATCTCTTGCTCAGAGGTGGCAGAGTACAGGAGTGAGGGTCCCTTCTGGAGGGTGGGCGGCATCCGGCCGGAGGTCTCTTGCTTGGGAGTGAGGGGCTGGGAGCCTTGTCGGGGGACAGAGGGGGACAAAGAAGGAATTTCTTTGGGGGGAAGAACGCGGGACTGGAACAGAGCTTCCCTGGGGGGTCCAGCAGGGGCCTGCCGCGGGGTCTCTTCGGGCAGAACGCTGGGGAATGACAGAGGTGACGAGCGCTGGGTCTCCATGTCGAGCTGCTGGACCTGTGGTCAAGGAAAGGGCAGCAGTGAAGGCCACAGTCTCCAGCTGGTAAAATAAACACCAAAGACAAGCACCCACATTACAAGGGCATTGGCAGCCACGTTTTGTGGATATGAATCTTTCCCTCAAAGCCTAGCGCGCACACATCAGTTACGAAACCATTAACGACAAATAGAAGAGGGTCATGCCAGCTTCTGACCTTTGGAAAGCCAATTCCTTTTTCATGGGTACCGTCTGAGAAGTCGGGGTGTCGGAGAGGGGAAAGGGTGCCGGCCTTCAATGTGAACGCTTGGCTCCCAGGCCCATCCCCACCTACTGCTGCCCGTGTTGTCTGGGCCCACCCTTTGACCTCTGTCCTGTGTCCCTAACGTAGGGGTTGTAATCTGACACACCCTGAGCATCCGACAGAATAAAACTCCAGAAAACAGAGCAGAATTTGGTCGGTGCCAGGCACTGCGGCTGACCCCAGACTCCTGGCCAGGTGGGAGATGATTGCAGGTGGGGGCCGGTGCTGTCCACTGGCCTAGCTCACAGGTAGGTCTTCCGGCCCCACCGCTCCTACCCGAAGTCCCAGGCAGTCACAGTGCCCGTGTTCCTCCGCCCACTTTGTCCAAGAGTGAAGGGTTGACCTCAAGTTTCCCCAACTCTGATCAAAGCTGAATTGTTGATTTATCAATAAAATTCCTGAGTTTTATGCTGCGGGTTAGCTTGGACACATGTTGTATGGACCCAGCCCCTCCTGGAGAGGCTGGATGGGCTTCTGGGCCTTCCCAGCTGGCTTCTGCTCTGAGCAAGGGGGGAGGAGTCACAGTGAGACAGGCGCGGGCTCCATGGTTCAGTGGCTCTGGTGGTCTGGCTTCCTCCCTTCCACTTGTGAGGTGGGGAATGAGCAAAGGGGGCCTAGCAGGGCTGGAGGCAGAGCTA
The DNA here is from genome assembly GCA_004027475.1 of Anoura caudifer. Taxonomy (NCBI): domain Eukaryota; kingdom Metazoa; phylum Chordata; class Mammalia; order Chiroptera; family Phyllostomidae; genus Anoura; species Anoura caudifer. Next base: position 43,672 of record PVKU01004894.1, read on the forward strand.
AAGGTCTGTGCCTGTGCCAGGATTGGAGGGGACCAGAAAGCATGTAAATACTGATTCTATTGGGGGCTTCCACTAGTCTCCCTGTCCCTGTTCCCCACCTTGACACACCCAGGTAGACAGAATTCTTTCGTCATCCGGGATATGAAGCCAAGGGCTACGTGATGAGTTCTGTATTTCCCTATCCAGACAACCAAAACCTCACTGGAACCCAACAGAGTTTCTCCCATAATGACATCTGCCTGTTTCCTCATCAGCCCCCTTCAGCGAATCCACTGAAGGCCAATTGCCACACCAGAGATCTCTAGCGTAACTGCAATTTCTTTGTTTGAAAACTAACATATCCCTCCCGTCCAGTCTGATACATAGTATGTGCTCAGTAAATGGCTGCTGGGTGAATGAGCAGTACAAACTGTTGCATTGTGAGAAAAAATTATTAGGGTAACTGTTTCTTCGGTCTTTTACCAAAGTTCATCTAAACCTACTATTATTTCCCTCGCCTTCTTTTCTTCATTCACTGATTCACTTACGGGTCTCTTAACAAAGACACCGTTACGTTTTTAAGCCAAGGATTAAAGATTTAAGACTTTACTCGGGCAAGAGCATGTGGAGGTAGTACGATCCAACAGCAGCCCTGGAGCCACCCAGAGGTGCCGGCTAAACGAGTCAGAGATAGCTGGAGTACTGGGCATGTATGCGCCCCGAACTGTGTTAAGCATTTTAAAGGGTTATCTCATTTAATCTCCCCAAACCCCTGTGAAATAATGACCACTAGAATTGTCATCCATACCCACGCAGGAGAGGCTAAGTAACCACCCAAGGCCACAAAAGTGGTCAGGCCCCTGGGCTGGGTTTCAGCTGACACTGTGGCTCACCTCGCCGCCTCGTCTATGAACTGAGGCAGCTGGTTGGTGCCCTGAATCCTGTTTCCCTCCAACATTCAGAAGCTCAGAGATTAAATAAAGATCTGTGGGAGGTTCTATCATGGGGGTGGTGGAAGGCCCAGCCCCGAAAAGACATTTCCATTTAACACTGGGGTCAGGGCTCCCTTTGAAACCTAGTGAAAGCTATAGATTCTCCCCTCCCCCCAAAAATGCACGTGGGCACGTACACACAATTCTACAAACACTGCTGAGGGGTTCACAGACCCCTAAGCCCGAAGGTTTGATAACAACTAAGCGGCCTCTCAACTCTTCCCAGGTGGGGACAAGACTGGGCTGCCCTCAGTGACAGGAACCTCCGACTCAGGTAAGGGAACACAATAAGCAGAGGATGGCCCCATCCTCAGAGGGGATTAGGGTATTTGCCTACAACTAGTAGGAAGAAGGGAAAATCCCCCAGGGCTGAGTTAGTCTCCCTGAGCAATGCAGGGGTTTAACCAAAACAATGAAAACAGGCTCCAGTACAGTAAATAGAGCCAGCACGGTAAGACATCTTCACCAACTGGTCTAATCAGAGCTCAAAGGAAAATACCATTTCTTTGCTTTCTATTATTAGATCGTCTCTCGCCATTTCCGGATGCGGAGGGCTATGGAGGGTCGAGGGGCCACAGGAGCATGTCCCCTCCCCCACCCCCAAAGAAAAGCCCCTTGCTCTCATTTCATAATGGCTTTAAGTTGCCCCACGCAAAGAGAAGTGGCCCCAGAGCAGGAGGTAAATATTATATTTAAGATTAATAAGCTGTATTCCCCAACTGTTGGGGAGGGGGGGATAGAATTCTTTTGAATTGTATTTTATAGCATTTAACTGTCCCTCCCTAGCTTGTGTCTCCTAAGAGGATGGGGGCTTCAGGATTCATGCCAAATTAGCAGAAAAATACATAGCCATACATATCTGATTTATAAAGAGAGCTATGCCATTTTTTTTTCATGACCCAATGGGGTTCACCCGGAATTATGTAGGGCCCTGCAGACCTATGCCTGGAGATAGACATTTAAAAACCTTCATTTTACTTTATTTCTCTAAGAGACGATTATTATTATTATTATTATTATTATTATTATTGAACTGAGAGGCTCTTTAGAAAGCCGTGCATCCTGACCCCTTCCTGTGCACAACAGGAAACTGAGGCTCAGAGGCACCGACTCCCATGCAGCAATCCTCCCGGAAAGGCTGCTGCGTCTCCGAGAGCAGGTCTATGGGGGATCTTCAAACAGATTTTTAAGAACAGCTCACTGAAGAGGCACATCAGCCCCCAAACCCTTGGAAGCTCGCTCCCCAGACCCCATCCGTCTAGACACCCAAAGTTCGTCCGGGGACCTTCCCACGCAGAGGCTGGAGGCCCAGACGCCGAGTCCGAGGGTCACCAGCTCCCCACGGTGGCGACGTTCGGCAGGGCGCTGCCGGGCCTCCCACTCGGCCATCGCCCCTCCCCCACCCCCGACGGGCCGCATCCACCGCGCACCGGGCCCAGGCCTGTAACTCCGGAGAGGCCGCCGCCAGAGCCGCCCCCACCCCGTCCAGGCCCGCAGCCCTGGAGGCAGGCTTTTCTGGGGACGTGGGCACCGAGTCACAGATGACTCGCTACGTGACCTTGGGGCAGGCAGGGCAGGTCGCCGCCAGGTGTCTGTGCCTCAGTATCTCCGCTCTGCGAAATGGGGAGAGCCGCGTCAGCGCCGCGCTCCGGTCGCCGGAGGCTCCGCGGGGCCGAGCTCTGCGGAAAACGTGCGGCGGCAACCCCGACGGACGCAACGCCGGCTCCGCAGGGAGCGAGGCGCGCCGCCCCGGCGCCCACCGCCGGCCCGCGTGCGCGCCAGGCCAGGCGCGTCCCCGCAGCCTCGCCCGGACGGCGGCCGGCTCCTCGGCCCCGCTCCCGTCCCGCAGTTCCCCCTCCTGTTCGGGGGCGCGCGAGCCCTCCAACCCCCCCCACCACCAACGTCGCAGCGTTTCTGTCCCTTACCGAGACCCCAGGCCGGGTCGCCGAGCCCGGGACGCGCAGGCCGTCCCCGGGGCCCCGAGTCCGCGCGTCCGTGCGCGCGCGGGCCGCCCTCACAGCCTCGGCCATGGCCCTGCGCTGTCCGGCCGGGCCCGGAGCCGCCGCCGCCGCCGCCGCGCGGCCCCACGCAGGCGGGCCCCGGCCTCTTCGCAGGCGCCGCCCGCCCGCCCGGCCTGCCTCCCCGGCCCGGGCTCGCGCGGCCGTCGGGCCCGGCCTGCTCGGGGCGAGCGGAGCGGGCTGGGACGGAGCGGCCGAGACCGGCGGCGGCGTCGGAGCGGGGCGCGCGGCGGTGCGGGCGGCCGGGCGGGCTGCGCTCCGGCCGCGAACTGGGCCCCGGCCCTCAGCAGCGGCCCCCGGCCCGCGCGCGACCCCTCTGCGGCCGCGGCGGCGACCCCGGCTCCGGCCCCGGCCCCGGCTGCGAGCTGCGCTGCCGTCCCGGCGCCTCTTCAGCAGGGGAGCTGCACCGCAGCTGCCATGTTGATACAAACTGCATCCTGGGAGGCATGTCCCTCTCAGGCCGTTTAAAGAGAAACACTCCGAGGCTCGTCGGAGGCTGCAGGAACCCAGACAGCTCCATCTACAGCCGGTAGGAGCGAACAGTGTCGAGCGAGCAGCCTAGCGGCGACGGACACGCCCTGAGCCCCGGGCTAGCCCGTCGTGCAGCCCCGGCCGAACCTCCCGGGCCTTCCACCCTCGGGGCCCCCGGGCCTCTCACCTGGGGTCCTCGCCTGCCCGGCACCCTAGGGCGAGACCGGGAGGCGGGAGCGCAGAGGAGAAATAGCGCGCAGCCCGGGCGACGTGGTGGGGTCTGGAGGCGGCTTGATTGGCTCCGACAGCCTTCCCCCGCCGGATCCCCTGCTCCTCTCAAACCCAGAACCCTTTCAAACCTGCGCTCACAAAGGGATCTAAGAAACCCGTCACACCAAAGACAGCCCCAGTTCATGTGACCAGCTCTGTGCAGCCCCGGGTTCCAGGGAAGCGGGCTGTGCTTCCAAGGGTAGCCGGGGGGTTGAGTGCTTTTGTGAAATGCCCGAGTGTTGTTTGTGACCTGAAAGGACAGAATTCCGAGAATTCTAGAGTGCTGGGACCCGCAGGGTCCAGACCCGTCATTTGGAAGGAAACTGAGGCCGAGTGGGAAGAGACTTGTTTACTCTGAGCTGCAGTCTCTCGGTCCCCTCTGTGAGTGTTCTTTCTACCCACGAGAGATATCCCCAAAGGCATGGTAGAGCTTGGAGTTGGCGACTCCTTTACCTGGACAGGTTCAGTCACATATTTATGGAATACCTACCTACCTTCCAGGTGGCAAGAACTGGAAATGAAAAGGAAAAAAAAAACAAAAAAACAAAAAACAAAAAACCCAGAACGTACAGGCAGGCCTTCTGGTTACAAGTGATGAAAATCCAACTGTAGCTAACTTGAAGGGGCCGGGGGTAGGGAGTGGAATATATTTGTTCACCTAAGGGGCCCCAGGGAGGTCAGGGGTAAGCTGCATGGAGGCGACAGGAGAAGGACCCCGTGTGTGCTTTTGACTCAGCTTTCTCTTTAAAAGTGGAAACTTAGAGATAAGGCCAGTGCCGCCCGGTCCTTTCCCTTCCCTTCCCAGAGACCAGACTTCCCAGTCTTCTTGCTGCTTTTCCTTCCCTCTATCAGTAAACAGTGCATTCCATTGGCTTTGGTATTTTACAGTTTCGAGTGAGTGATGCAGTTCAGTCCAGATCCTGTTGGAATCCGCTTTTTTATTTTCGTTCGTCATTCTGGTTTTGAGATACAGGTCATGTTTAAACAAGCATATCCGGTTGATTCGTTTTAACCACTATATAGTATTTCATCGAATAAGCAAGTTACGGCGGACTTGCCATGCCCCTGAGGAATGGAAACAGACCTGCCGCCTGGAACACCTGCCCAGTGTCTCGCTGCGCCCCGGGTGCCAGGAGTGCTTCCACCTTCCCTGGGCTCCCCAGGTGCCTGGTGACACTCCCACCAGCAGTGTGTGTTCACATCTCTGCTAACAGTCCCTGGTAGTGGACTCAGTAGCCTTGGCAGCACAATGGCTGTGAGATGGTAGCTCACGACATTCCTCGGTGTCTATATTGTGTTTCCCTGACGTTTAAGGAAGTTGAACACGTTTTCATATTTACTAGGCATTCTTCCTCGTGTGAATTTCTTCCTCGGTGAATTTCCTCTTCCTATCCTTTGCCAATATTTCTGTTGTGAAGTCTTATTGGTTTGTAGCTGTTTAAGAAAAAAACATTCCGGATATTTAGTCTCATCACCAAACCCTTCATGTAATTAATGATGTTAATTACATCATTAATGTGATGTCATTAATGATTGCACCTTACTCTGCCATCTTTACTAGTAGTTTTTCCTGGGTTCCAGGTGTTCAATGATACCGCCCACTTTTTTTTTTTTTTTGACTGCTTTTGAATTATTTAAAAAAATAATTCTATTTTTGACCATTCACTTATGGTTACATCTCATTTTTAATGGTTGCCCTAAGTTTGACAATATACATCTTTAATTTTTAACAGCCTACTTCACACAAATTCTACCACTTCATCTGCTGTGCATGACTAACCTTACGGCAGGTTGTCCACCCCACCTTGTTCTGGCGTTAGCTTCCATTGGATGTGTCTGTCTTTTAAGCTGAGGAACTCACTGTTGCTTGTACACGGGACAAAAATCTTCTCCCGATCTCTGTCTTAACGTCATTCATGGTAGGTTTGCACCATTATTTATATTTCAGCGTAACCACATCTACTACTTTTCTTTTTTAGGGTTTGTGCTTTTCCTGTCTTTTTAGTTTGTTTTCTTCCTTCCCCCAATGCCTTCGGGATAGCCCTCAACATTTTATTCTAAAATCTGTATGGCTTTGCTTTTTCACAGTTAGGTCTTTAATCTTTGGCTTTTAATAAATTGCATCTTCACTGAGATTTACTTTGCCTGGTGCTTAAGTTAATAATCTGAATTAATTTCTAATCTTGCTTAATTTATAATCTGATGGGGTTTTTTTGTTAGTTTTGTGTTTTTTGTTTTTTGTTTTTTGACTGGAGAGCTTATTTATTTTGTGACCTTCATTGACCATAACTTTGCTTCTTGCCCCTTTTTCCTACCTTCTATTAGGCTAATCAGATTTTCTCTTTTTTAAAGATTTATTTTATTTATTTTTAGAGAGAGGGGAAGGGAGAAAGAGGGAGAGAGGGAAACATCAATGTGTGGTTGCTTTTCTCATGCCCCCTACTGGGGGGACCTGGCCCGCAACCCAGGCGTGTGCTCTTGCTGGGAATCGAAGGGCAACCCTGTGGTTTGCAGGCCGGCACTCAGTCCACTGAGCCACACCAGCCAGGGCCGAATCAGGTTTTCTTTTCTCCCTTTTCTTCTCTGCTGGGAGCCATTCTGCTTCTGTTCCCTTAGCAGCTATGACAAACATTTTAAATGTATCCGTTTGAGTTTAAAAGGAATCAATATCTCTGCCTGCCCCTTGAAATCACAAGGACCCTGAGATGCTTTTATTGACATCTGCCCTGTCTTTCTAACGTGTGATCGTTGTCTAGTATTTCGGTTCCACTTTACCGTGTCCCTTGAATGTGTCTTTATCATCTTATGAAGCCAATGCATGTTCGATTTACCCATGTTTGCTAAATTTCTTTGCTGACTATTTTCCTTATGTCCTTCTTTTTTCTCCCCAAAGGGTAGTCCTCAGTAGTTTTTCAGTGAGCGGGCACATCCTTAGTTTTTATTTTCTGAACATGTCTTTACTTGGTTTTGTCTGCGTGCGGTAAGGGTCAGGATATAAAACCGAGGTCGAGCCGCTTTCCCTCACTTCGTGCACATCAGCCCCCCGTCTTCTGACTTCTCTTTTTCCATCGTAGAAGTCTGTGGTCAATCGAATAGCTTTTCCTTTGATGTCAGCCTTTTTCTCTTGAATTTGAGGATTTTATGTTTATGTCTTTCCCCAGTTCTTGAAGATCACCAACTATTCTTTGAAAAATATTAATTTTCTCCTAATTTCCTCGTTTTCTCTTCCTAGATGCGAAAGTCTGATTAGATATAGGTGTTTCTGGTCTGTGCTCTTAACATGTCGTGTTTCCAGCCATCCTTTTTTTCTCCGTCCTTCATTCTGTGCACTTTCCTCATCTTTCATTTAGTTAACTTTTTTTCTAGCTGCGTCTAACTTCTCAACTGTGTCTATATTTACTGTCTCACCAGTCCATGAAGTTTGTAAAAATTTCAGTGACTCTATACTTTATGTTTAGAAATTGTTTTTTTAATAGTATCTTTATTTTTCTTAAGATTTGGTGATTTCTCCCTGGCTGGTGTAGCTCAGTGCATTGAGAACCGGCCTGTGAACCAAAGGGTCGCTGGTTGGATTCCCAGCCAGGGCACAGGCCTGGGTTGTGGGCCAGGTCCCCACTGGGGGGCGCACAAGAGGCAACCACTTATTGATGTTTCTCTTTCTGTCTCTCTCCCCTTCCCTTCCTTTCTCTCTGAAAACAAATAAATAAAATCTTAAAAAAAGAAAAGCTTTTGTGATTTCTGTTCACCGTGCCTTTTTCATGCTTCTTCCACTTTCTGCCCTGTTCATTCTATACCTCAGGAGACTTCATGGTTCGGTTCGGTTCTGTTCTGATTACATGAATTCAACCTCTGGGATTTCCGACCTGCCGTGTGTTGTGTTCTCACCGATGGTGGACTCCTTCCTTGTGGGCTTCCCAGTTTCTGGTTGTGAGCTTACAGCGAGCCAGGCTTGTGGTCTGGACTGTGGGATGGTCCTGCCTGCATCCGAGTTCCCTTCAGCCAGAAACCTCAAGTGCGAGCACTGGCCCACCTCCAGTTCTCCCAGCCTCCATGAGGTAGTGGCTGTGGTTTTGGATTTTCAGGGAAGATACTGGCCTGTCCACTTCTGTCGCCCAGAGCCTAGCCTGAGACAGAGAAGCTTTTTGCCCTCGAGGCAGCCATGGAGTTAAGCCACTCAGATTTCCAGTCAAGAACTTATCATTCAGCTGTCAGGAGTGATTCAACAGGCAGTTCCTGTTAGTAACGCCTTCGGGACATAGCTCAGCTTTCACGCTCAGGCCAGGCTTTTCTTGGGCAGCCCCACCCAGCCCAGGGAGCGGGTGGGGTCTGAGTCCTGGTCCTTTCTGCCCCGAGCAAGCTGCTCCTGCCAGGCGATGTTCGCTCTAGAACCCCGTGTTCCGTCGGCTGAAACTGTCAGAGCTACTACCCAGACCTGCGCCTTCTTTCCCAGATGTTGGATCTACGCCCCGGTCTGAGACTTTGCCTGCAAAGCCCTCCTTCCTCCTCCTCCGACCTTTCATAGGCATCGTTCCCCAGTAAACCTCTTGCATGTCTGTGTCAGCATCCACTCTCCGAGGGTACATCTCGTGGTGTTGGGGTGCATTTTTACTGAGCGGTATATTTTCTGAAGACGACGCCTTCAAGAGACCTTGTCCAGAGGCATTGGGTCCAGCTTCTCACCTGCAGGGGCCCGAGGCCTGCGCGCCCTTCTCCTCACCCCTCTCCAGGTAGGCACAGCCTCCCCTCGGACGCTTGGAGTGAGTGTTCAGTTCTGCCTTCGTTTCTGGCCCAAGAGAACTTCCCCGTGTACCTTTCTGTCTTAGCTTTATACTTAACAGTATGTTTATCGCAGCCCATTTGGAATTTCCAGATGTTTTTATCAGGTCTGTGTTCAGGGTATACAATCTACAATATGTGCATTTTTTTACTTTTTGACCAAAAATTTTAAGGACAGGAATTATTCCACTGTATGTAATTAATGTCTGAATTGTGCTTTTAATATTTTTAAATACTCATGTGGAAATTGTACAGTACTCGGGGTTTCACAATGACACCAAATCAGGAACTTCATTTTTATAGCTGTCAGGGAACAAGGCCTTCCTGTGGCCTGAGTCTGCTGCCTCGTTTTATACACACACCTTTACACACATTTCCAGGAACGCGTTATATACAAAGTCGGGAAGAGCGTAACAAGAGGACAGAAGGCGTCTGAGTGAGGGCCCGCGGGGAAATGTGGGAGGCATCCGTCCTACCTGCAGAGACTGGGTGTAGCTGGGCGGCACTAACGGGCAAGGAGTGCCCCAGCTGGCTGGGGACGAGGCGGCCGGTGTCTGCAGTGGGGACGTGTGCAGGGACACGGAGCAGCACAGGGCTTAGGGAAGGGCGGACTTCAGCTCAGTAGAGGGTGACACGCAGATGTGGCAGGATGTGAGGACCAGGGAGGAGCCCGCCCTCACAAGGGTCATGCACCCCGTGCTAACAAGCAGGCGTCTCTGCAAGCTGGAAGGGACAGAGATTCTCTGGAGTCTCCAGAGGAGCCAGCCTAGCCGACACCTCGATTTTAGCTCCTCGAGGCTCATTTTGGCCTTGACTTCCAGGGCTGCGGGGTGCACCTGCGTTGGTGTAAACCACGAAGCTTGTGGCGGTGTCAGAGCACCGCTAGGAGCCTAGCATGGCGAGGGGCCCCTGTGCTCTGGCCCCGGCAGGACCCTTCAGAGGAGTGCGTTCCCAGCCAGGGTTCCCAGAAGCTGGGGAGCAGTGTCACGTCCCCACCTTCCAGATGTCTGCAACAGAACTCGACCCCCTCCCTCGTCCAAGCCCTCCCCTCCCATGCTCCGTCCTGGCAAGTGCAGCCGACCCAGAAGCTTCTGAGTCATCCATGTGGTGAACCATTAACTGGCCGGGGGTTCCGGCGTGGAGGTTCCCGCACGCAGAGCACGTGGGTGCGAGGGCGCGAGAGAAGGCGCGAGGGCTGGGTTAACGATTGTTAACTGTGGGCGGTGGGAATGGGGTGTCGTACCTCCTTTCCTCGCCTTGGCCTCGCCAGGAGACGCAGAGAAAACGCCTGGCATGCTTTGCTGTGATGGTCTGCGCTGCTGCTGCTGCTCCTGACCTTCCTGTCCTCACGTGCACCCTGTCCAACTGCATGAGGCTAAGTCACATCAGCCGTGATTATCTTCTGAAGCAAGGTGACGAATGTGTTTGGATTTCCCCTCCAAATGTCAGTTTACCATCACCGAGTCAAACTGCTCTGGAATCTTCCATCCCTACCTCTTAGAGACTGTCACTCCCCCCCAAGGTGACCAAGTGCCCAGGGAGGATGCTGGGACCTGACCGCACAGCCTTGGGGTGGGGGGGCGGGGGGGGCATTTAGAGGCCTTCGCTCCAGATACGCAGGTCTAAAAACGGAACCCACCAAACCGCCTCGATGCTGGTTAGGTTTTATTTTAACAGGGTGCTTCCTCATTTCTTTTTTCAAAATATCAGTTATATCAATTAGAGGTGTAAACAGGTACAAAATATACAGTACATAGAAACAATTTGCTTAACTAGTCTATTGCCTAACAAAAGCACACACAGGGGAGCTGAGTGAGTAGCAGCCCTGGCCTCTCCTCTGCGGGGGTGGGGGAGCAAGTCGCCCACTTTGGATGAGGGACCCAGCGGCAGCTTCAACAAAACAGGAACGGTTGCTTGCCTGGCGAGGACTGTGGCAGCATCGAGAAACCTGGGCGGGTGTCTGCCTCCATGTTAGGGTGCCAGCAGAGAAGGGGCAGGTGTCGCCCAGGCCCTGGCCCTCGAGTTTGCGCGGGCGCACACCCTAGGGAGGCTGGAGCTCAGCCGCAGCCTGAGGCCTGACAATTTTGCTCATGCACATGGGGGTTCAATCCCCTAAATAGGGCAAAAACGAAAGCTTTCCTTGCCCAAACTGAGGCTCTGGGAGGGTAAGCCGTGTCTGACCTGAGGCTTTTCTCCACTGCTGGTACATACCAGGCCCCACGCTGCAAGGCCGAGATGTGTCCCCTTTGAGTAATTTATTTCCTCATCTCTAATGAGAAAGACTTGCCCTGCATGTTTCACGAGGTCACAGCAACAATCACTGCGTGAGATGCGATGGGAAAGCGCTCTGACGATGAAAACACACCACACACAGAGGACACAGAAGCGTGTTGCGGGAGCAGGAAGCAGCCCCAAGCGGGGCTGGCAGGCCAGGCTTCGTTCCGGCCGCGCTGGTGCCTGGATGTGATGCACCCGCTGCCCCCTGCCCCCACCTCTGCAGCCCTGGCCCTGGGCGTTCACACATCCCTCCTGTCCAAGGCCCGGGAGTCACACGATGGGGCGACACCGTCAAGCTCCCTTCTGAGGGGGGGTGGCTGGTGACCCGTAACAGGGAAACAAGGGCCAGCACTGTTGGGGGCCTTCAGATGGAGAGGCGGGCTGGGAGTGGTGCTGGCTGCTCTGGGGCAAGTCCTCCTCCCAGACAAGGTGAGGCTGGGGTTCCGGTGCCCTGCGGACCTCGGTTCCCAGGTAGCATGGAGACCCAGGCCGAGACTGGCCCGGGCCCAGGCAGAGCGAGGTCACGAGCCCCCAGGCCTCCTGCTACGGCTGTCCCATCCCTAGGAGCCAGTGGGGCGGGGGAGCTACAGGTCCCTCCTCAGTGGGTCCCCAGCCCCACCGCCCTTCCAGCACATTCACCGTCAGACTTGGTAAGGACACAGCATAAACACACGCTCCAGAAACCAAAAGTATGCTAGAAAGTTTAAACTGGTACTACGACTATTTTCCAGCTTCTTCAAGAATTAAAAAAAAAGAAAGTTTCATAATTAAATTACTTAAAACTCTATGGTGCTCAGTGTCACAATCAGGAAAGTCCACTTTGTTCAGAGGCGGAAGGCACGCTGCCTGACAGTGTCCCTCCCTCCAGCCATCAGTTCGGCCACTCGGGGGTTTGGTCTCCCAGTCTCCACTCCCGCCTCTGCGCCTGCCACCACCCGGACAACTGGACACGGGACTTTTTACACTCGAGACCCGCAGGGTTCGGAGGGCTGAGGCAGCCCTGGCCATCCTGGGGCACCTCACAGGTCCCCGCCATCGGTGGGTCCCAGGACACTCAGGCCACAAGTCCAGTCGGTCACAAGGTCTGTAGTGGCCAAGGGTCCTTTGGAGGCAGGGCTCTTGAAAGGGTCCGGGGGTCCAGCCGGGAGCGGCGGCAGCGGCTGGCCCCGGGCCGGGCCCTTGGCGCCCGCCGCGTGGTTGCGCTGGTGCTTGCGGAGGTGGTCCTTGCGGATGAAGCTCTTGCCGCAGACCGTGCAGGTGAAGGGCCTCACACCCGTGTGGGTTCGGTAGTGGTCGATGAGCTTGGAGCGCTCAGTGAATCGCTTCTCGCACTCCGTGCAGGGGAAGGGCCTCTCGCCCGTGTGCAGCATGCGGTGCCGGATGAGGTGGGCTGGCCGCGTGAAGCAGCGCCCGCACTCCCCGCACCGCAGGGCGCTGCCGTCCCGTGCGGTCCCCGCCGCCCCCGCCGCCCCATCCGGCAGCCCGCAGCTGCGCTGGTGTGCACTCAGGCTCACCTGCAGCTGGAAGCTCTTCCCACACGTGGCGCAGGTGAAGGGCCGGCCGCCCGGGGGTGCGGCCGGATGCTTCTTCAGGCCTGGCTTGTGGCCAAAGCCTTTGGTCCGGCCTGGGTATTTACAGGGGTCACTAAAGGCTCTGGGGGCCTGGCCTGGGTCCAGCACAGCCTCTCCGTTGTCAGGGGAGGAGTAGGGGAGCCCCTCAGGCCCAGTCCTCGGGTTTAGACCCACCGGAGGTTTGCACCTGAAATTCCAGCCCCACCGGACCCCCCCAAGGAGCCAGTCCCCTGGAGGGGTCTCATCCTGGGCCACGGCAGGGCTGGGCTCCCCCAGGTCCCGCTCAGGCCGGGCGGGCTCTCTGAGCCCCAGCACAGGGTCCTGGCTGGGGAAAGAACTGCCCTGGCTCTCCCAGGCACCTTCCTGGACAGGACTAGGGAAAAACCTTGCAGCTTGGCCTGGTCCAAATAGGGTCCCGTGGGCCTCCAGGTCAGTGGGGTGCACTGGGGTGGCTACCACCTCCTCTTCCTGGACTTCAGTTTTGATCACAATTTTTACATCTGCTGAGAAAGACAGAAAGACCAGGTATCACTCTGGCCCCTCCCCGCGCAGAGCAAAGATGGTTGGTTCACCTGGAGGCTCAGCAGCCTCTCAGCCCCTCTCCCAGCAGCGCGCTGGGCCCTGGTATCCAGGCGGCAGGATCCAGCTCTGCAGAGCGCCCCCAGCGGTCATGCGGCTGCTTCAAACCCTGAGGACGGCGCCTCTGTTCTAGAGCCTTCAGTGCAAGGAAAGCAACCATCGCGGCTGCTCATCGAGTTCCATTTCTGCTTTGGCCGCTAAGGCTAATCAAAATGACCTTGAGGAAGGCACTCTGACCATCGGTGACAATGTACTGGCGGGGCAAAGGCACCAGGCTGGGGCTCAGGTGGATCTGAGATGGTACCACACCTTCCTTCCCATAGACCAGCTGTGGGCTGTAGGGTAATTTCTTAACCAACAGCACACCTGTGAACACCGCGGTCCTAAGGGACGTGAGGGTTACCAGATACCGTGTCCGAAGGCACTGCGCATGCTGTGTGGCATGCAGCAAGCATGCAATACATGTGGCCAGCTAGCTAATGATGAAAATACTAGTGAAACAACAAAAATGATGAAAATGTACTTGAATTTCACTTCCTCAAGTTTTGTATCAGGGATCTAGGCTTTTAGCACATTTTTGGAGTGCTAAAATTTAACATAAATTATTAAAGTAACATAATGGGTCTTCGAAATAGAAGTAAATAGAAAATACATAAATTTGAAGGTCTTCTCCCCAATTCTGGCCTTCGGACACCTGCCGTTGGTAGCGCCAATATCTAAGAATTGCTCTGGCTTGGTCTGGCTATTGCCATGCCAGCCAGGAGCCAGGCTCCAAGTCGGGGCAGGAGGTACGTCCTTTTAGGGGATCGGCTTATGAGGACTGACCGGTCAACGTGAGAAAAGAACCGCTGGAAACATGCACCTGCTCAAGGAAGGCTGTCCAAGCCTCAACCTGGATGGGACAAAGGGCAGACTGCAGAGTCCTAAATGCCCGCCACCTGACAGGCCGGGCCAGCTCCCGAGCAAGGGCCAGGCCCCGGCTGAGAGCCTCCGGGGCGGATGGGAGCCTCCCCTGCCCTCTCTCTGCCACCTGTACCTTCTGTGGAAGCCGCCGTGTTGAGCTTCAGGGTCCCGTCTGAGCAGGCAGAGGAGGGGTGGTGAGGGGGGAGATCCGCCTGCCAAGAGGTGGGTGGGATGGTGGTTGAGAAGCTGGAGTGGACACCTGCAATGGAGGGGTCAGAGCCTGTGGGTTAGAGGAGGGAAATGGCAGAGAACCCCCTGGGACCCCACCCTAGCTTTCCGCACGGGCCCTGCGGCCGCACCACTCCTGAACCCAGGGTTTTGCTCCCCTCTCAGTGGAGGCAACAGGAGGCCACACATCACCAGCTCATTTCATATAATTCCTCCTTAATATGTGGCAGCTGGTGGCCTCAACACCCGATGCTGGGGACGAGAACACAAGTGTGGCCGACAAAGGTGAGGCAGGGAAACACCAGGACAAGAGCGTCATGGAACCCAGAGGGGCCCACAGGTGTCCTTCAGTGCAGTCCCTGTCTTAAGGTAGGGGAACTGCTAAGCGAGGCAGGCCAGATGCTTCAGAGTCCAGAGCTCCCACCATGTGTGCTTCCAGGAACTGCATCCGCCACGACCGGCCCTGCTCCTGCCTCTCATTCCCAGCATCTGCGCCTGTCTGGGCCACTCACCAGAGGCAGCATCTGTAGAGACGTCTCCTGCTCCGGAATCCAGCTGGCTCAGGCCCCACGGCTCCTCCCCGATATCTGGCTGGCCGGCCGCCCATGCCTCTACCCCCAGAGCATGCTGCTCCTGGAGCTGGAGCTCACCCTCCTGTTTGATCTGCATTAGGAGGTCAGGGGCAGGAACGGGGGGTGCTGAGCCTAAGAGAGGGAGAGTGTGTTAGCACACAGCAGTAGGGCCCCTCAGCCCTGGGGTGGACCACAGGCCAAGGAAATGGGCCTCAGAGGCCCCACAGCAAAAGAGCCTGGTAGGAAGGGTCAGCAAGGACAACAGGGCCTGCAGGGGCTGCAGGGGCTCCCTCGCAGGAGACGGCTCTGAGCATATGGGGAGGCTGGGAGGGGGCAGGAACACACTGATGCCCACTCAGGGCTAGCCCACTGGTGTGTGGGCGAGACCGAGACCCCCTGTGGAGCTCCTGCTCTTGCTCCGAACACACGCCCATATTTAGGTGAACATAAGAGACTCTAGATATGAGAATCAAAGAAAACCAAGTCAGACCAAGTGTTGCAGTGGGAGCTGAGTGACCCAGGAAAACTGGGACAGGATGCCGGCCTCAGGGGCTGGGGCTGTGATGTCCAAGTGAGGTGAGAGCAGAGCTGAACCGCCTGCGTGGCACCCTGCGACTCTGTCCCAGCTGGGAGGTGAGGACTAGGAAAATGCCACCTGAGGGGCCTGTAGGACCAGGGGCATAGGTGGGAAAGCCATCCACGAGAAATCAGAATCCTGTGCCCACACGCAATTCCCACACAGTGCACAGACCCCACCTGAGAAATTCGCAGAAAGGCCAACCCAGGACCACGGCAACCTGCCCCACCAGGGGCCCCTTGCTCAGACACTCAACGCCCAAACCAGAAGAGGAGCCGAGCGGCAGGGCAGTCCCAGCAGAACTCACTCCCGAGAACCACAGGAAGAGTAAGCCGAAAGATACTGCAGCATTAAGTGTGTCTACAACAGTCGAGGAAATGAAAGAAGGAACAGAATCCCTACGGCAAAAACAGGAATATCTGAAAATGAACTACATACATTTCACATTCTAGAAATGACCAAATAAATGAAAACCTTGATGGGTGGCTTAACAACAGACTGAACGTAGCCGGGGAGAAAACTGGTGACTTGGAAGATGAACCTGGAAAAATAACCCACAGCACAGCACTGAGGTTGAAAAGGAAGGAAGGAGGAAAAATGAGAGGGAAGTAAGAGACAGGGCGGACAGAAGGAGAGGCTCCCACCCAGGCTGGCAGACACTGGAGGCGAGAAGAGAGAAATGAGGCAAGAGGAGTAGATAAAGAATAATGGCTGAGAATGCTCCCAAGTCAGAGGCACTGAGACCAGTCTGAAGGAACACACCAATTCCTAAGTAGGAAATAAAAATTATAAACCTCAACAATGTTCTATGAAATGGAATAAGAGCAAAGATAAAATCTTAAAAGGTACCAAAGAGAAAAGAATGATATTTGGACTGCAAGCAGATTTCCATCAGCAAACAGGACACCAGAAGATAATGAAATGTCCTCCAAACACTGAGGGAACGTATCTGCCGGTCTGACTCGGCTTGCGCAAACGCGAGGACAGTACGCAGAGAACATATAAGGTAATCTCCCGTGTGAGGAGATAGGCCAAGTTTCTTAACGAAAGCATTCCCTGTCAAACTCGGTAAGAGATTTTCAAAAAAGAGACAATACTTTACGAACAAATGAGTTTATCCTGAGAACTCAAGGACAAGTAACCCTAGAAAACATAGCAATATAACTCACAAAGTTAACAGATTAATGGAGAAAGCAATAAAATCATCTCAACAGATGGATAAGCAGCATTCAATTTTCCATTTCTGGTACACACAGCTAGCTATGCAGAGAAATTCCTCCCCGTATGGAGTAGCTAAAGATGCCGGGTAGGGTAGGAAGAGTACAGTAAAAACTTCAGCACGATGACCTAGACCTAAAGGAAAATAAACAGAGGCCAGTATCTCTAAGAAAGCCTGACTGGTCCACAGCACACCGCAGGGCATCTCGGGGCTGCATCCCTACTGCCCGGGGCATGGAGGACGGCGGCATCGGGGTAGAGGCACGTGACAAGCCTGGGGCTCCAGCAGGACGGGCTGGAGACCCCTGTCACACGTCTGACCCGAGACACCAAGGGCAGCATTCCCCGAGGACTACGCTGAAAACAAACGGAGACCTGCCCTGCCGGCGGAGCCTGGCTGCTCTGGCCCTGGCTCCACGCTGTCTCCCAGAGACATGCCGGAAACAGAAGGAAGCAAAGCCAGTGTCAAACAATAAAAGACGCGCTAAGCGGCTTAAAAAAAAGTGTAGTTATACCACAGCAGATGAAATAGGCTTCAAAAGAAAAATGTTCATGGAAGGTGGGGGAAAAAGGGCTATTGTACAATAGCAAATGGACCAGGAAGAGAAAATAATTCTAAAACTGTCAACTAATAACATTAGATGTTATAGCTTCTAATAGCTTCAAAATAATACAGCGAAACTGACAGAACTCCAGGAGAAACAGTCAAGTCCACCTTCTTTGTGGGGCATTTCGACAGACCTCCTTCTGTAACTGAAATGTCTTGCTGACTAAAGGTTACAGGAAATCTGAACGACACCATTAACAAACCCGATCGGATGGACATAAGTAGAAAAGAGAGGGGAACACAAGCTTTTCAGGCCGTGCATTAAACATTAAAGAAAGTCAAAGGACTGTTTCCTACACCCCTATTTTCTAACCGTAACACTACTAAGTTAAAAATCAATAACAGATATCCCCAAACTCACCTTACATACTAAAATATATATATATATATTTATACTTTTATATATATACTTTCTAAATAATCCAAGGCTCGCTCTATGGACAAATTACAAAGAAAAATGAGAAGATATTTGAAACCTAATGCTAATGAAAATATTGTTTATCAAAACATGTGGGCTGCGCCGTGGCTGGTTTGGCTCAGTGGAATGAGCACTGGCCTTCGAACTGGAAGGTTGCAGGTTCAATTCCTGGTCAGGGCACATGCCTGGGTTGTAGGCCAGGTCCCCAGTTGGGGCTGTGTGGGAGGCAGCTGATCCATGTTTCTCTCACACACTTCTCACCCTCTCTTTCTCCCTCCCTCCCTCCTATCTCTCTAAAAATAAATAAACGAAATCCTTGAAAAAAGTATGGGCTGCATCTACAATGGTACTTACAGAAAATTTTACAGCCTCGTGTGTTTATATTAAAAAGAGGAGACAGGTCAAAAATTAGTGGGTCAAGCAGATAATGCAAGGTGTTAGGAAAGAAAAACGTCAACAACAAAACTTTTTTCTTCTAAAAAGTAGAAGAAAGGAAATAATATGAAGTATAAATTAACAAAAGAGAAAACAAAGATAGACTACAAGAGCCAAAAGCTGGTTCTTTGAAGAGAATATTGAACCCGTACGTCTGTAGCAATTAATTAAGAGAAAGTACCAATAACTGATACGAAGAATAAATAGGGACATAATTATAGAGCAGCAGAGATTAAAAAAGATAAAGAGAGTATTATAAACGTTATTCCAAGTAGTATGGGGACTCTGAGGACATGGAAAAATTCCTTAGAAAAACGATATTTGCAAAGACTAACTAAAGAGGGAACGGGAAACAGAACTAGTCCTGTAACCACTGAAGAACTTCAATCCGCAGGCAGAAGTCTGCCCCACAAAGGAGACTCTGGGCCCAGGGGGTCTCCCTGGTGTTTTCTACTAGACATTCAGGAATGGCTACTTTCCCTATGGCACCAACTCTCTGAGCAAATGAACGCAGGGGAAACACACCCCAGCTGCTACCTCTGCCACCCGAAACAAAGGCAGTCGGAGGGAGGAAAGTTCCAGGCCCGTCTCGGGCATGAAGATTCAAAAATCCCCAACAAGATAATCAGCACTGAGGGCAGCAATGTCGGGACAGGGTCAGGGCAAGGTCAGGGTTAGGCCCCGACTGCAAGGCTGGCTCAGCATCCGCATGTAACATAAAAGGCCACACCAGCAGGTTCACCGGGAGGAAAATCACATCGTCTCTATAGATACCCAAAGTGCATCCTAAAAAAATTTGACAGCTCTTCCTGCTAGAAACATCTACTCTGCTAGAGATATCGGAAACTTCTCCAACCTGATAGAGGGCATCGATGACCCTGTAACATGCATTACACTCCATGTGCCGAGTTGAAAAGCATTTTCCTTAAAATTACAGACCAGTAGGATACTTGTTAGTATAACTTCGATTTAAGGATTTTCTGGGAGTTCTCAGCCAGCGCAAGAAAACAAGAGAAAAAGTAAATCATAAAGATTTGAAAAGAAACAAAAAATTCTCAGGACTCATAGATATGATTATAATTTCAGAAAATTTGAGAATCATCAGATAAATGTTAGAAAAGTTACGGGCATTAATGAGAACTTTAGCAAGTTCCTAGACAGAACGATTGATAAATGACAGAAAACAGCATTATTGTACACTACTAAGCATTTTCCTTTCTGTCTCGAATCTTCTTTTCTTCATCATCGAATGCACCGGGGTGACACGGGGTAACAAAGGGATGCAGGTCGAGGGGCACAGTTCTGCAGCACTTCACCTGCACGCTGCACCATGTGTCCCCCCCCCAAATGTCTCCTTCCGCCACCGGGGCCCCCCTACCCTTCCCCCGCTCTGCCGTGGACCATGACAGACACGTGACATCGGGGAGGAAGCCCGCTGAGGGTGCCCTATCTTTATCACTGATGACTGCAGGTGCAGCTTTCATCTGTGGGCGACGGGGGCCCACAGTGACCCTCGGATCAGGAAGCCACCCGCTGGACGGTGGTCGGGGGCTGTCCCTGGCCGAGCGGCAGAGACAGCCTGTCCTCTGGGGGTGGCCAGCTGCCCAAGGGAAGAAGGATGGGCAAGACTGGGCTTGTCCAACCCTTGCATCCAAACTCCCCAACGAGGTGTCTCCTGGTGGGCCCCCCGGTGGGGGCAGAGAGCGGGAGGTCACACAGCCCAGCAGCTGCAGAAGATGCCCAGGGGGAGCGGTGCTCCTGCCTGGAGCTCTGAGCCCACATCAGCCACAGACAGAAAACACCGGTGACCACAGTGACTACACGATACAAGGATCCTGGGTCTACATCTAACAAAGAATCGTACAAGACCTGTTTTGGAGACAACTGTAAAACATCATCGGGTGTGACAGGTGGGTGAAGTGGAGGGGTTTACAATCTGAGGTAACGAGCCCCAGTAAAGGGCCATCTCTACCCCGGATGATCAACAGAACGGATGCAATTCCGGCCACAATAGCACCTGGATTTTCAGGGGACTTGATAGGGGGACTTCAGAGGCTCCCTGGAAGAGCCCAGGGAAAGACCTGGGGTCCCAGCGCCCCACCGCCACGGAAATCCATTCCAGATGGAGTCAGAATTTGGGCACGGAAGGCAAAATTGTCAGCAGAAAATATGAGAGGGTGTATTACGACCTCGAGATAAGGGAAAATTTCTTAATTTTTATGACATGAGAAGGAGAAACCATAAAGATAAAAACTAGTAAATCTGAGTCTATTGAAATGAAAAGCATCTGTTCTTGAAAATACACCATAAATGCAGAAATCAGCAATACACAGCTGACAAAAAGACTAATATCCAGAATATGTAAAGAACTCTTACAGGTCAGTGAGTGGAGAGAAGACGACCAAAAATAAAATGGACCGAAGACAAACAGGGGCTTTCCAGAGGGAGGAGCAGCGGACACACCCCACCCCCTCCATCAGGAGAAACGCAGGCTTCCGACCACCAGCTCTCGCCAGGCCACTCCCGCCAGACGGGCAGAGGTTGGAAGGGACGGCCTTCCCAGGGCGGGTGCGGAGGGGCCGAGGGGCCGCCAGGCCCGCTGCTGCGTGCGGACCAGGCCCCCGCCTCCGAGGACACTTGGGCGTTACCTGGACAAGTCGAACGGGCAGGTTTCCTACGACCTGGCACTTCCACTCCCAGGTCTACACCTAGAGGAACTTTTACACATGCACGAGAATTTTCACAACGGCGCTGTTCTTAAAAGCAGAAAAGTTAGAAACAGCACAAACACCCATGGGCAGAAGGAGGGATAAATGTTCTGGGTCACCTCCGTGGAACAGGAAGCTACGGCGTGGACGTCGTGACAGTGAGGGAACTTCGGCTGCACGACATCCGCGTGGGTGACTCGAAAACAGACGTCAAGTGAAAGAAGCAAATTAAAGAATACACATGGTAAGACCTTATTCACATGTAGTTCACAATCGGGCAAAACCAAATGTGACTGACAAATAAATACACAGGAAATAGAGATGCAAAGTAAAGCAAGAGACTGTGTCTGTTTTTGACTTTTCTGCATGTCTGTAAGAGGCAGGGGGAGGCACGGGGCCAGGCAGGGTCTTGGAAGGGTCCAGCGTGACCTGTCTCTTATGCTGGAGGGCCATGAATATGGTTTTTTACTGTTTTTCTCTAGACTTTACCTGAATTTTAGCCTGTATGTAACTTCATGTTACATAAAAAATGCCCAGTAAATATATTTTTAAAAAAACAACTGATCCAATATAGCACATGTTCACAAAATCTTGAACTGGCAGTGGCAGGAAGCCTGTTTAAACTAAGAGAATCTTCGGAGTCTGCAGCGAAAAGCGTCCTCGCTGACGAAACTCGAGATGCGCCCACAGCCACAGATGGCAGCTCTCACCCCTCCACTCGACAAGGTCTCGACCAGACGGCTACGCCACAGGAAGAAAGGGACAGGCCTTTACAAAGTGTCATCTGTGGAGGGTACCACTGTCCACAGAAAAACCCGAGGGAGCCTGAACAGACAAGTCATTAAACCTGAAGAGAGAGTAGAGCAAAAATCCTCCTGTTAAACAAAGTCCACAGCACGGCGGTTCACCTGAAGTGACCATCTGAAACATGTAACTGATTTAAAAATCCCACTCAGAACACAAATAACAACTCTCAGGAGAAAACTATAAAAACATGTCGGGGCAACCACACAGGCCTTCGGGAGAAAAGCCTTCCCGGGGAGAGAGGGCTCAGAGTTGGAAGGAGGGCAATTCTCCGGAAACAAGATGATAAAGTGCAACTCCTAGCAAAGTTCCCACAGGATTTTCTGAGAACCTGACATGAAGATTCTGAAGTTCGTACGGAGCAAAGGTCCGAGAACAGCCAAACGAAGTTTTGAAGAGCGAGCGGGGAGGCTGGGTCTACTCGGATCACGGCTCCCCAGAAGCCCCAGAAGCCCCAGCAGCCCGTGTGGGCGCAGAGACAGGCAGAGGCCCAGGCGCAGATGGCACCCACGGAGGGGACCGCGTGTGCCCGTGGGGAACCTGCTCAGGACGGAACTGGACTCGCACGTCATCGCGGAGAAGACAGCACAGGCAACAAACTCTGTGGGACAATCAGGTGTCCTTGTGAAGAAAAAAAATTTAAATTCTCCTATGCAATCTACACAAAAATTAATTCTAGGCGGATTAAAGACTTAAATGTGAAAAGGAAACTTTTAAAGCTTTATAAGAAAATACTGGAGGATGCCCTTCTGAGCTAGGGAGGGGTAGGGAAGGATTCCATAAGACAGAGAAGCACAGATCACAGGGGAAAAGACCGATGTGCAGACTCGACCCCAAATCAGAACCTCCGCATGAGACTACAGAGCGGAAGACCCACCGCAGGCTGGGCAAGGGCATCTCGGTGCAAAGGGAGGTTCGAGTCTAGGACGGTACAAGTCCTGAATCAACAAGCAAAAGAAAACAATCGCAGCAAACAGGTGAAGACATGCCGCTGGAGAAGAAACCAAATAAACCTGTGGAGAGGATGCTCAGCTTCAACAGCAAACTCAAACAAGGTACGATTCCACTTGCACCAGACTGGCAAAGATCTCCTTCCGAAAAGTGGGCCAAGATGTAAGGAAACAGGTACTTCCTAGGGGCTGGGCAGTAGTGCCGGCTCCGTGCCCACGGGAGAGCACCGTGGGCTGGCAGAGAGGCTGGCCAGCACGCCGAGACTCAGGCTCCGCCTGTGGGCCTACGCCCCACGGACACATCAGCGTGCATGGACACAGAGGCAGGTTCAAGAACACTTGCTGCAGCACCGCGCATCGGGAAGACCAGAGCGCGCTCGGGGGGGTGGAGGGGGGGATGGATGACACACTGCGATGCAGCTGCTTTTGGAACATGAGGCATCTGTGAAAACGAAGGGGCATCATCTATACACGCTGAGACAGACAGAATATTGATACGGACTGAAATACAGAATATTGAGTGGCACACATGACACTTATATAAATCTTAGGACACAGAAAGGCACATTCTCAATTGCTTATGACCTCACAGGTACATGGCGGAAGTTATAAACTGTGGGTGCAAAGAAAATCACCAGCTGGAGGACAATGGTGACCTGGGGGACTAATGAGACTGAGACCTAAAAAGGAATTTAAGTTGTACCAGCAACGGTCTTCATGTGCACATGCATTTTAAATCACAGAATGCAGCAGTTAACACTTCCCGGGCTCCTGCTCTGTGCTGGGCAGTAGATGCTCAGAATGATTATATGAACAAAACAGATAGCAGTTGCTGTCTTCTTGGAATTTACATTCTAATGGGGGGGGCGACCAGACATACATGAATCTGCAAATATGAAATATATACTATAACCTGTAAATATAAAATGTAGTGACAGATGAGGTATCTGTCAGGAAACCAAGCAGGAAAGGAGAACCGGGACTCCTGGGTGGGAGGCGGGGCTGCACTTTTAAACAGGGCCATGGGTGAAAGTCACGTTCAAGCCCAGAGGAAGGTCAGCTCAGAAAGAGCGACAGGATGCAGCACAGGGCAGTGGCGAGTGGGGTGGGGGAACACCAGGAGGGCAGGCACAGTGCACCTAGGAATCGAGTGATCGGCAGGGGCAGTGTCACCAACAGGTCAGCTAGGGGACAGCCTGTTAGCCCCATGGAGGCCCCTGGTGGCCTTGACAGGAGTTGGTGTCCCCTGAACAGTGGGAGGAGGATGGAGGTGATGGGGAGCACGACCCAGAAGGGGCAGGGGAGTGGGTGGGTCTCGGGGGGAGGAGTGGAGTGGAGTGGATGCTGGTGAGGGAGCAGAGGCCCGGTCCCTAAGGAGGGGGACAGTGCCCGGGGGAGGAGGGGCTATGACTGGAGAGTCGGCAGCGTGTCACAGGCGCGAGCAGAGAGCCGGGCAGACGCAGGCAGACAGGCAGGTGGGGTGGTGAGGACTGTGACCATGTTCTGTTTCATTTTTCAATTAAATCATGTCTTTTCAATATAGAAATTACTCTAAGCAGATGGTAGGCAACTGGGCCTGTGGGCCATTGCTGGCCGACCTCTGGCTACTGAGGAGTGGACTGAGGAGACACAGCCCAGCGCCCCCGAATCCCAGGGCAGAAATGGTGAGCACGTGGGGTTTCTCTGGCCACACTTGGCTGCTGCGGAGCTGGTGCAGAAGGGCGGACAGGCTTGACCAGGGTCACGGTTGGCCAGGCGACTACAGTGAACAAAAACGGGGCGAGGGAGTTGAGGCTGTGTGCGCAGGAGCAACGCTGGTGGGCCCAGAGCCCAGGCCGGGCTGAGGGCTGGGCCCTGCTGAGACTGAGTTCCACAAAGCACCAGAGGTGGGAGCTGGGAGCTGGGAGCTGGAGAGGGCTAACCCTGCCGGGAGGGGGAAGGGGATCAAGGTCTGGTCTTCTCGGACAGGGTGGGCGGGGATTAAGGCCCTAGGGATTCCTGACGACCTGCTCAAGGCAGAGACTAGAGGGCAGGGAATGGTGGGGGTCCTGCCAACAGCCGCCCTGTTCCCGGGTCCCCGCGCCCTCAGTGACAGCGGTGACAGGCCCCCATGTACAGTGTGCTCTAGATGTGGTCAGACAAGCCCACCACGGACCCGCCCCCCCAGACCGAGAGACAGCAAGGCCCTGAGTCCCAACCCTCTTCCTGTCCTTCTGTCCTCTAGCTTTCAGACCCTCCTCGGCACCCACGCAGTGAGCGCTCTGACCGCCGACAACGTGGCCAGCTCTGTGCGTCGTCTGCCCTTGGAAAAGGGAAAATCTAATTGCAAGGAAACTGCAAACAAGGAAGACACATTTCATTCACCACAAGTGGCAAAGGTGTCCAGATGCAAGGGAAACCCAGGCGGGGGGATGGAGGAGGAGGTGGGTCTCCCTGCCATTTACCCCCCAACCCGGCCAGGGCCTCACTTCAGTCATGTGGCTTGTCCCTTGCATCCACCTGTCCTTTCTGTAACTTTCAAAGGTGCTGACTGGCTGCAGGAAAACCTGAGACAGTGATATCCAGTATCCAGGCCCACCTTCAATCAATCCGCAGTTCTAATCATCACACAGAGTGTGGCTAACATGGGGCTCATGGGTTAATGTTCTGTGACGACTGATGAATTTCAATGAGATGTGGTTCTTGGAGGGAGCTACGTGTGAATTAAGTGTTGTCTTTAATACACTCCTACCTTCCCTATCAAGGTCCGTCCTTCACTTCCCCCGATTCAGAACCACTGGTGCGTGATCGCTCGCGCGCTCTCTCTCTCTCTCTCTCAAGGCTGGGTTTGCTGCCTGGTTCCCCACTGGGATGTATTCCGGGTGTTGGCTGAACAGGGGATAGGCCATGTCTATTGGACAAAACTCAGAAGGCCACACCCTCTCTGGCCTCTACTTCCGTTTAGTCGGACTGCCTGGCTCTCCTCGGACCCCGCCCAGCCCCTCACCTGGACTCGGGTCCACAGGAGCATCGGGAACCTTGGGGGCTGTGCGGCGCCAGCCACACGGCTCCTTCCCCTGCTCGCCCTGGGAGAGGACCTCGGGCTTGGAGATGGCGTAGTCTGAGGAAAGACATCAGGGTTAGCGTTTGCCACGTGGCTCCCACGTGGGGACAGGCAGCCTGGGAAACCGAGTGGCCGAGCAACAGAATTTCTTGATTGGTACAGAGCAGCGGTCTCAACCACAGGCAACTCTGTCCCTGGTGAGACGTTTTTGGGTGTCGTGACTGAGGGCTGGAAGAGAGGTGCGCCTGGCGGGCGGAGGTCAGGATGCCGCTGCCCCGCAGCGCAGAACCGTCTGGCCCACCGTGCCGAGGTCAGGAGAGGCCGGCAGTCTGCGCACCGAGAAGCGGCGTGTTCCTGCCAACTGACGTGTAGCGCCACACTGGTGCTCGCTCTGTCCTCCCTAAGGAGGCTCTACTGCCTCCGGATCTGGGGTCCTGGTGAAACACCCCAGGAGGAAACAGCCCAGCCCCTCTGGGGGTGTGGCATGAGGAGTGTCACAGCAGCCCCGGCGTCTGGGGGCGCAAAGTCTCGAGGACGAAGGCAGCGCTGGCTGCAAGAAGCACGCCCTGCTTGCATTCTCCACTGGCCCAGGAGAGCACCAGAGTCCGGGCCGCGGAGCTCAGCAAGAGAAGGCTAAAGGGAGAAAGCCTTCCTCAAACGTGGCGGGTCACACCCAGATCTGAGCGGCAAGCGCCTTCTCCACTCGAAGTGCCAGCAGGAGAACGCAAGCAGCCACGCTCCCCCCCCCGCCGCCCCCATCAGGATGGGGGACCCCCACCTGGGGCTGTCATCCCATGAACTTGACTGGGTGGAAGGGAGCTTTCAACTCAGTCGTCTAGTGCCTTAGGAAGAGGAGATAATTCTTTGTATGGTCCAAGGTTCTAGTGATTTGTATGTCCTTGTGAGAAAACCCACCGGCATGGAAAGAGAGGTCTATGGTTCCCCCAAACCACACTGAACAGAGAAATGAGCATCAGGCCTCACCCAGGGAGACCAGCGTCTCGTAGTTGCCCCTCATCACGTGCTTGTACAGCTCCTTCTGCCACTCGTCCAGCTTGCCCCACTCCTGCTCCGGGAAACAGACAGCCACGTCATCAAAGGTCACAGGCACCTGGAGTCTCAGGCGTCACGCACGCTCACCCACACTCACAGGCACAGCCCCTCGGGCCGTCCCACCCCAGGTGCCCGGGTTACCTTGGGGGCTTCCCCCTTGCTGCCCGGGGGCAGCCGCAGGACCCAGAAGTTCCTGTTCCTCAGCAGGTTCTCCATGTTCTCCAGCCGCCTCTGCAGCAGCCCGTACTCCTGCAGCAGCGTCCCCAGCACGGCCCACTTGCCCTCCAGCTGGTTCCCGAACTCCAAGGTCGTCTTCTCACAGTCGGCCAGCTTCTTCTCGGCCATCCCCGTTCGACCTTCTAGGGAGAGCAAGCGGGCAGCCTGCGATTCGATCTTCCTCTCCATCGCTTGAATTGTAGCTGCCATTGTCCAGGGAGAAATCTTCCAGAAACAAAGAGAGAAGACCAGCATCAATCATTCCACCAGTTGTGTTCCAGGAGCCCAGCTGCCCTAGGTGTGGGGGCGCTGGGCTGGGGGCGGGAGCCCATATGTCAAAGGAGGGACGTCCTGTGCCACATGCCGGGTGTCACCCTAGTGAGCGCCCCTTCTCTAGGGGTCTTAGACAACACCTAAGCTGGCGGCCGCTGTCCCTCCAGGCCTCTGCAACACACCGTGCAGACCCCTAGGGGGCGTCCACCACCCTACAGTTAACTCCAGACTCCACCTGAACGACCTCTGAAGATTACTGCCCCTTTCGCAGCCCAGGGCAACTCTGCTAAACAAACAGTGACTGAGCACCGCTGGGCATCTTAGTGGGAAAACAGTAAACTGCACATTTCCTAGATCCCAGCCAGCACGTCCCATCATAACCACACAGGAACTGTCTACTGATGATGACCTAGCAAACAAAACAAAACAAAACAAAACAAACCCCAAACAAAACAAAAACCCAGCGACTGGAACGGCACAAACAAGAGCATTGCTCAAATGCTTTTAAAACAAGCAGCGCGTGTCTCATTTTAATAAAGATAAAAATCGAATAGTTAATTCCTCAACCCACAGGACAATCTGATTTTGTCCCCTCCCAGCCACCGCCCCCCAAACTAAAAAAACACCATTATGCACATCTCCACCAGCCAAGAGTTAGACCTTTTTTTTGATACAACACCCTAGGCCCTTTGAGCTTCTGACTTTTTCTCTCGCTGTCCCTACTTCTCCTCTCGAGGGACAGTTATGGTCTCAGACATTCTTGTAGCTGCCCCAGGATAAGTGAGACACCTGATGGGCTGGAGGAGAAGGTGGGACATGGGCCATTAGGTGGGACTCTGGCATGTGCAGCAACCGTCACGCAGACATGGAGCTTCCCCAAGCAGTGACTCCCCTGTCTCTGCAAAGTTCCTGCAGGGCCTCGAATGTCAGGCAGCTGGGGAGGGACCCTGAGGAAAGGGGCCGGACCACCTGACTCACCCACAGCCACACTGAAAGGTCGCACCCCCGTGTCAGAGAGGGGGTCCCACTATTCACACCTTTTCCCTGCATGGCCGAGGACCGACGGTTCACTACCACATTCCAGAAGTAACTCCTGAACAAAATGGCTGGTGACTATGTGCAAAATAAAAAAGTGACAGCAGGAACCGGCATGGATACACTCAGAGAAAGCCACTGAGCACTAGCACATGGGCGGGCACCTCATGAAATAGCGACAGGAGAGTTTGAGCAGGGGCTGACAAATACTGTGAAGGATGGAGCAGACCGGACCAGATGACCTCTACCCTGAGGAAGGGGGGCTTTGGCTGCGTCTCAAAGGACAGAGGAGCTGGACAGGCAGAGAGCTGTAACGATCGGATGCGCGTGGCACTCCTGCTCTCCCGAGGCTGTACAGACGACGGCGCTGGGCTGGCACCTCCTCCCCGTCCCCCAGTCAGTTTGTCCAGAAGTCCCCTTTCACTTTATTACCCAGCTCCCCATCCACCGAAGTCCTACTCATCAACCTCCAAGGGCACCTGGCCACCATCACAACAATCTTTGCGTTGCAGCAAAGGGCGTCTGAGTAAACTTCTTGATAAACAATAAGGTACACAGTGTTCTTACCATGTTAACAGGGCCAGGGAGCCCCATGGAGGGCCTTCACACCACCTGGCGGGAGGGGTTGACGGTTTCTGCTCAAGCCCAGCTCCTTACTAAATGGTGTTGTCACCTGACTCCGGCCAGGGAAGCACGAAACTCTGGGCTTGAGGAGCTGATGGTCAGAGAACTCCTGATCCCTCAACAACAGCTCCTCACCATGTGATGGAAGTCCAGGCGTTCAAACCCCTTCCAACTCTCTTTCCAACTCTCCCGCAGCCTCCCACCAAAGCCTTCCTCCCCACCCCCCCCATCCAAGGGCACCTTTTTTCTATTCCTTGAACCTGCTGGCACCTCCGTGGCACTCTCTGTTCCCCGGGGCCGTCCTCCCCACCTGAAATCCTAGCCTTGCTTAAGAGCCCAGCTCAAATCACAGAGGCACAGGCCCGCAAGGGTGCGGACTGCAGAGGGCGGCCCCTGCCCTCTCCTTCCCCTGCCTCCCAAGCAAGCCCCATTCCACCTCGAGGCAGGAAGCGCTGGGCTCCATCGGTTTTGCCCTGTTATTGCCTGTGTACCTGCCTGCTGTCCCCAAGGCGGTGTGGTCCCACACAGAGCAACCGTGTCTTTCCACACACTTTCTAGCTGTGTGATCCTGGGCAAGTTAACTTCTCTAGGCCTCGGGTTTTCCTTTTGTACGGCAGAGAGAGCGAGTGCCTCTAGGCTTGCTGCGAGGACAAAATCGTGCCTAACCGGGCTGGTGCGATGCCTGTTTCTACAGCTGTCTTCCGCCCGGACCCCAGCGAGCTGGGCGCTCGGTACTGGTTGCCTGCGGAATCCAAGCCGCACTGGACACCACCCAGGTGCCACCAGGCCGCTGGGGGGAGCTGGGGGGTAGGGAACGCAGAGCAGATCGGTGGGCAGAGAAAGGAGACGCGGGGAGGGTGGGGGCGTCCGCCCAGATGAGGGGCCTAAGGGTGGGGCGAGGGCAGGAAGCCGCGGAGCGCTGCAGGAACTCGGCGCGGGGCGGCCTCTGGAGCGGGGACGGCCAGTTCCGCCCCGCTCGGCCTCAGCCCGGATTGGGGGGCCCGGCCGGCGGGTGACGTAGGCCCCAGAGGACCCCGCGCCCCGCTCGCCGCAGACCCGGGCCCGGCGGCCCAGCCCGGCCCCGGGAGCCCCTCGCTCGGGCCTGCGGCGCCGTGTGCTGGGCCCGGGCCCCGAGTCCGCGCGTCCGTGCGCGCGCGGGCCGCCCTTACCGGAGCCGCGGCCTCGGCCATGGCCCTGCGCTGTCCGGCCCGGCCCGGAGGAAGTCGCCGCCGCCGCGCGGCCCCACGCAGGCCGGCTCCGGCCTCTCCGCAGGCGCCGCCCGCCCGCTCGGACTGCGGTCCCCGTCCGCGGCGCGCGCTCCTCGCTGGCCGGCCCGCGCCGCTCGGTCCGCAGACGCGCCGCCGCCGTCAGCGCCCGGCCGGTCCACACTGCATCCTGGGAGCCGGCGCAGGCCCGTGAGGCTTCCTGGAGGCAGCGCGGCCGCACAGCCCCACCTGCAGCCCGAGAGGCGAACGGCAGGCTCCCGCCAGCCCCGCCCCGCCGCGCCCCGCCCCGCCCTGCGGTCCGCCGACCCCCTGGATCCGGATCCCCGAACCCCGCGGAAACGGCCGGGCGCGCGCTGAGTCACCGCCCGGGCCTCGCGCCCGACGTGTCGCTGGCCGCGTCTCGCGAGCGCCTCGGACTTTGGACCCCGCTCCCCGAGAAGCTCGGAATCGCCCGGCTCCTGGGACCAGCCGGGCCTCCCCCGGTGACCGCGGCCGCTCCCCCTGCGACCCCCCGGGGACCCGCCCACGTCGCACCTGCCGCTTTAGGTCCTGCCAGGCGATTTGAGCTCCTTCCTGTGTCGTTGCTTATTTGGCAGCTGCTGCTCACAAATACCTTTGGTTTGAAATGGAAAAAAATTCTCCCAACAATAGAAACGGTAGTTCGGTAAACCCCGGTAGGCAGCCACTCAGAACTCTTCTCTGTTTATTACCTATAAAAATATTTTGAATGGAACGACCAGTGGAACACAATACCATCATTTAAAATTATTTTGGTGAAGAACTTGTAATGAAAAAATGTTCCTGGTTTTTTAAGAGGCGGCAGTCCAGAATGATCCCATTTTTATTTTTTTAAAATGAATATACGTATATAAAATGACAAGTTTGTAAGTATATAGTCAAGGAGTCTTCTTTAACCGTGAGACCGCAGGCCAGTTTTAAACATTTTCTCCCTTCTTCAAATTTTAAAATTTTGTAATAACAATAATATTTTATAGTAGTTTGTAATACCAAGAATAGTATTTTTAAAGAAGACGGAGACAAAAAAATAAAATTGGAAAAACTCCGAAGGTGAACCGGGGTCGGAGGACGGAAGGAGCCTTTGAAGGGCGCCCCCCTGTGGTCACAAGGATGCACTTCCTTTCCGTTTCCTCTCCGTGGGACTCCTTCCTGAAGAGGAACCTGCACCACATGCCCCAGACTTCTGCGGGGCTTGGGGTCTATCAGGTTGGGATCTTAACGTGCCCTCGTTTTCTCTTCGCCAGTCTGGGCAGAACCTCCAGCAGGGGGGTCACCCCGGGTGCACTGTGTAGAAGAGTTCGGTCTGCCCAGGAGTGGCGGTGGGGGTGTCACTTTAGACAGACTCTTTTGGGAGGTCTGTTCCCTGCATTTGTGTGGTGTGGGTTTGTGTGTTTTCCCTCAGTGATATCGGCCCAGCTGTTTTCTGATGCCCTCAGCTCCCAGGGAGGGATTGACAGGGACGCTGAAGGCAAGTGCAGGAGGGATAAGAGATTAGTCAAAAGCATACTACTGCAGTGGTCCAAGCATGATGTGAGACAAGGTCGGACCAAAGGTAGCAGGAGTGGGAACAGAAAGGAAGGGGCAGATATGAGGGCACTGTCAAGAATCCGCGATAAGAGGGGGTATTCAGCTGCATGTGGGTTTCACAGGAAAAAAAAAAACTCGAGGACAGTTTGAAGGTGCTGAGTCTGACCGGAGGGAGTGGGCACCTGCGACAGAAATAAAGTGATCAGAGAGAAGAGCTAGTTTTCAGGGATGTGATTTTCTAAAAATTCAGCCTTTGATATAAGCCAGGGCCGTTTGGGGGTAGAAATGACCTATCTGAGCAGCTTCTTGAATTGGCTCCATCAGAGTCTCTAGGGAAGCTTGTGAAGGATATGAATTTCTGGATCCCTTCCCAGAATGAATGAAGCAAAATATGGATGGGTCCTGAGTTGTGGGAAAAGCTTTCTTAAAAAGTCTATTTTTTTTTCCCCGTCGCTGGTATGGCTCTTGGTTGGGTGTCGTGGCACAAAGCAAAAGGTCATTGGTTCGATTCCCGGTCAGGGCACAAGCCTGGATTATGGGTTCAGTCCCTGGTCAGGGAGTCTCTGAGGCAAATTGATCCATGTTTCTCACATTGATGTTTCTCTCCCTCCCTCCCCCAAAAAAAATAATAAATAAAATCTTTAAAAATAAATAAATAAAGAGCACCAGTAGCTTGACTTGGTATCTGAGAAACAATAAAATTGTTAAAAAATAAAAATAAAAAATGTCTATTTTTAACAAGCTTCTGGTTCGGTTATGGTAGGGCTGGGGGTGGGGCTCTGATGCTCAGCCATGTCTGGGAAATAATGACTCCCCCAACCTTCCACCTAAGACAAGGATCCAATGCAAAGCACCCCTGGTAGCTGGCCTTCCACCTCTGTTTGCAGAAAGAGCAAAGACAGCCCCCACCCCCTTGGGCTGATTCAACACCTCCACGGTCTTTCCACCATTCCCAATTTTGTGGCCCAGTCTGTGTCCTAAGCAGGCATAAGAATTCCCACTCCCGTGCCTTTCCTTGCACTCTTTCCCCTCCTCTTACCCACCTGGGGCCCCCATTGTTTCCAGACCAGCTCATGCCCTGACCCCCACCGAGCCCCAGCCCCCTCCCAACCCCACCGCCCCAATCAAGCCTGCAGCCAACTCTGCCTTGGCCAAGCTCCTTTTTGTACTGGGACCATTCACTTGGCACTTAAAAAAAAAAATGTTAACACAGAGGGATACTGTCCTAATTCATCTCATAGCTTATAATTTTTTGAGAACAGGGGTCGTACCTTATTTTTCTTCTCTCTCTATGGTGCCTAATACAGGGTAGGTTTACAGAGTATAAAGTAGTTACTCAGAACAGATCTTAGCCGACTGTGATATGTGGTGACATGAACTATGGCCCCAAGGATTCACCGCTGTCCTCTGGTCTGTTACCACTGCCTTCCACTTCCTTCGCCCTCCTGAGGTCTGCAGCTCACCCAGAAGGGCCTGGGGAGCAGGCTGGTGAACTTGAACCCTGGGGATCAGTCTGACCAGCACATGTGGTCAGACCCCTCTCTTGTTCCCTCCCTCCCTTCCATACCTCAGTCCCAGGAACACTGTGATGACACCGCCCTCGGCCAACCTGGAGGGACGCTCCTGAGGGGGCTTCAGAGAGCCAGGGGCTAGGTGGCCCTGTGGCAAATGTGAGGAGGAAGTGTCAGAGCCCTGGCATCCATGACTGCCCTTCAGGCATTCCAGAACCTTCCGTAGCCTCAGTTCTTCTGCTATGCTGATGTCAAAACTTGCCTATGCTGAGGGTGTCAATGACTAGCAACAATTCAGAGAGTGACCGGTCCCTGGGCCCCCGAACCTCCCCTGAGCTTTGAGCCTCAGGAATGAAGGACTGACCCCCAGGGCATCCGGGCTCCCCCAGCAGAGGGGAAGGGTCCGGGCCTGGGCTCCCCAGGGTGGAAGTGGGGTCACCTTGGGCAAGTACAGATGAGGTATACAGAATCGTAGGTGGCTCTCACTCTCAGCAAACTCCAAAGATGGAAACTTCCAGACATAGGAAACGAGCATCAGAGTTTGTTTCTAGATTTTTTAAAACTCAATAACTAAAGTTATTGAATTTGCCCATAACTTAGTTTTCCACAGCTTTTGGAAGTAGGGTTTTGGTTACAAAAATTAGATTTCTCACCACGTACATGCAGGAGCACTTCCTGGGCAGAACAGGGCCCGCCCAGCAACGCCTTTATTAATTAGAATAGAAACAAGCTCATTACTGACTCTGACTCCTATTTACACGCGACTTTGAGTTTTATGAGGCTGACCCTTGAGTCGATCTTTGATGAACTTGGGATGGACGCAGCAATGCCTGCGGCGGGGAAGCCATTCACCTCAAAGGCCGGCCAGGTGAAACTAGAATATTTAATAGGGACACCGAGTCCCTTCTAGCTTGGCTAGGGACAAAACTCAGGAGAAATTAGTCAAGAAGTCCATACTGAGTACCTACCAGATCATAGTCAGGGTGACCACATTTTCTAAACAAAAATCCCCAGCGTTTTTAGTATAATACAGGTTACTATAACACTTACTGGTGCTAAGAGATAGTCTGGGAGATGTAATTTGGATCCCAAATAGAGAAAAATCTGGAACAATTTGTAGACATATCTGAATAAAAGAGAGTATCCGAAATTATAACTGTCCTAGGGAAACAAGCTTGGACGCTCAAACTACTCGGGGTTAACACAGTGGTCAGAGATGTCGCCGCTGCTTCCAGGAGCTCAGTGTCTGTCTGTGAGAAGGCAGGGTGGGCCCACAGCGCGGAGGGGACACGCATGAGGACGATACTCAGCAGAGGGAAGGAGGAGCTCGACGTCTGACCTGGGAGGCAGGGCGGGGCCTCTAGAAGCACCCAACTCAA
This sequence comes from Anoura caudifer, assembly GCA_004027475.1. NCBI lineage: Eukaryota > Metazoa > Chordata > Mammalia > Chiroptera > Phyllostomidae > Anoura > Anoura caudifer. The sequence continues at coordinate 77,930 of PVKU01004894.1, forward strand.
ACGGAGCCGTCGAAGGGTCAGTAGGAGTTTGCCAGGCAGGCTAGGTGGGGCAAGGAACTTTCCAGATGGAAATCAGAACATCTCAAGTGTGGTGATGAGACTGGGCTCAGATGATAAATAACCCTGCACGTCATGTTCATCATTTAGATTCTATTTATAAGTCAAGGACTGCCAAGTAATTTTAGCTCTGAACCTCTTTCTTCACACGAACACCTGAGAAGGGCAACGTGGAAATCCGATGAGGGAGGGAGTGCTCTGTTTGGGCAGGACCTGGGGGCGGCGGAGCTTCATGAGCCCCTCAGAGCGCGACCTCTTCCACATCTGCCCTGGCGGGGTCACGGAAGAATTTCCACAGAGCACACTTTGAAAACCTCCAGCTTAGGAAGTGGAGAGTAACCGACAGGTTCTGAGCAGGGAGTATAAAACAAAAGAGGCATCTGGAAAGATTACACTGGAGATCTGTGGACAATTGCTTTAAGAGCGGGGAGGCAGATGCCAAGAGGTAAGGACAAAAGTCCAGGCAAGTCACCTCAAGGGGACAAATATTGGAGTCACAGCTGCCACAAAGGGAGGCCCTGACAAACAGGCCAGACCTTCAGGTTGGACCCTGTAGGTTGGACCCTTACAGGGCTGGACCGTCTTCATAGACACTGAAGTCTGAGTGAGAATATCATTCCCAGACTGAGCTCAGCCACCGCACTGCCCGCCTGCCAGAGGGAAAAGGAAACCGTCTCTGGCAGAGGAAAACATCTTACAGAGCCTCAGAGTGTCTGTAGAGGTTTTCTAATAGAGGGCTTGAGGGTCCGGCCCCGGCCAGCGCGGCTCAGCTGGTTGGAGCGTTGCCCTGTAACCGGAAGGTTGCGGGTTTGATTCGGGTCAGGCCATGTGCCTGGTCCGGGTGTGTAAGATCCCCAGCCCGGGTTTGTCCCGGCTTGTAGGGAGGCAGCCAGTCAACGTTGCCCCCTCCCCTCCTTCTCTCTAGAAGGCGTGAAAAAAAAAATGTCCTCGGTGAGGGTAAAAAAAAAAAAATCAAATAGAGGGCCTCTAATTTAATCAAAAACAACCAAGCATGCGAAAAGATAAAACTGACTGAAATCGAGAGAAGCACAGATAATACATGCAAATTCACAGGAGAGCCAGGGAGTGAAGTTACTAGACATAGATTTTAAACTAACTGGGATTGACGAGTTTAAATATGATTAATAAAGGACAAGATGGACAACTTCGGTAGAGAACTACATGCAATAAAAAAAAGAATCAGACAATAATTCTATGATATAAATAACTCCATAGATAGGCTTAACAACAGAGTGGACACAGCAAGAATTAGTAAACTGGAAGAAAAAGCAGAAGAAAATATCCATACTGATGCACAGAGAGACAAAAGAACGGAAAATACAGGACACCTAAAGGGGAATATAAGTCACAGTGAAACGGTCTAACACACATGTAATTGGAAGCCCAGACGGAGAGGAGAAAGAGGCAGGCGCAATACTTAAAAGGCTAATGGCCTATAATTCTTCAAAACTAATGAAATGAGCCAAGCCTCAGCTACAAGAATTCCAATTCCAATTATTGCGTATCAAGAGGAAACCATGGCTAAGCTCATTGGTGAAATGACTTAAAACCAGAAGAAAACATCACAAATAACCCGATAAAGGAGACATATTCATTTCAAAGGAACATAAAAGAAGACCTACTGCAACTTCTCAACAGAGAAAGACGGAAGCCGACAGACAGCAGAGCGGCACCTTAACACACTGAAGGAAACTAAGAGCCAACTTAGAGTGCTGCACCCCCAAAAGCATCCCTCAAACATGGAAAGAAAGTAAAGACACTTCCAGACAAACAGAGAACAAATGATTTGCTAGCAGCACGCCCTCACTAAAGGAAATAAAAGGGGAATTTCTAAGGCAGAGGGAAAGAGATTCAAATCAAAGCAGATGGAAATACAGAAAGGAATAACAAAAATAAAAAAGGTAGAAAATTTTCAAACAATTCTATAATAACAAAAAAATAAAACATCAACTACTGAGGAATAAGAATGATCAAAGATGTAAAACATCTCTCTACGGAAACTTAAAAATCAGTGAGAAAAATTAGAGACCTCAAAAACGGTGGAATGTACTAAATTAATAGAATGAGACACTAAGTATAGTGTCTCATTTTAAGGAACAATATCCGTTCTCATCCCATCGTTATAGATTTCTGTGTAATCTCAACCACATGAATGTTTTGTGGATACTTACACGCTGATTCTAGAACTGCTACGGACATTCAAAGAGCCAGGAACTTTCTCATTCATTAGAAAGTCAGTTAAAGCCATCTTGGTGCCCCGAGACACTCAACATGCATTTTCTAAGAGCAAGTGCATTCTCCTGCCTCACCACAACACACTCAGGAAGTTTATCAGAGATACAATCTGACCGTCTATCACAGAGACTTTCAACCTTTTTCATCCCACGGCACACATAAACTAACTACTAAAATTCTATCTATGGCTCTCACCAAAAAAATACTATATTTTTGCTGATTTGATAAAAATTTGTAATTTTGATTGACTTACAAAAAAATAATAGTAGTAATTGCCTACCCTTTTTGTTTCAAAATGACTTTTTAAAAAAATCAAGTGCTAAGAAAAAGAAAAAAAATGAACAACAACAAAAAATCAGGTGCCTATACTTATATATAAAGATTTCTGGTACCAAGAATTAACCAATCAGATGCAACCTTATGTGCCGTGATCAATAAGGAGCAACTCTGTTCCCCTGGCTAGTGTGGCTCATGGTCCACGTGACCACGTGGAGCACGGTCCTGTACACCAAAAGGTCGGGGGTTCAGATCCCGGTCAGGGCACACACCAATGGGAGGCAACCAATCGGTGTTTCTCTCTCTCTCCCACCTTTTCTCTCTAAAATCAGTAAACATGTTTTCTTAAAAAAAGATGCAACTCTATTATATGAACTATGTATCTATGGTTCAAGACAGGGCAGCCACACCAGGAGGCTCTTGTTGAGTTGGCTGTTGTCATTTTTCTATCTGACAATCTAAGGGAAAAGAGGTCAGCGCCCCTGACTAAGTCGTCAGGTACTGCATGTTTTAAACATTCTTGCAGCGCACCAGTGGAAAACCGCTGATCTAGTACACAATCTATATTCTACATAGTAGGTTTACGGTTGTTCCTATGGAAAATAAGACAGTAACTCATACATAATAAAAGAATAAACTCTGTTTTGCACACTCAATGTAACCCTACTTCTGCCCCACACTGTATGTCTCAATTGTCCCAATAATGTCATTGATGATTGCCTTTTCTTTCCAATACAGGACCCCATCAAGGCTCACATGTTGTATATGGTAGTCGTGTGTTTTCAGATCATGTTAGTCTAGAGCAGCTCTTGAGTCTTCTAGTCTCTCTCATGACACTGACATTCTCGAAAGGTCAGAGCTAGTTGTTTTGCAGAAGGTCCCTGCAGTCAACATACATAAACCAGCGTGGCCAGATCTCCCAAACACAACACTGGGAGAAAGATTTCAAAAATAGGCCAATGGATGGGTTGAAAGTCGAGAGAGTGGTTAATTTTGGAGAGGAGGATTTGTCTGATTGTTTCCTTGTTATGAAAGTTCAGCCCTGGCTGGTGTGGCTCAGTGGACTGGGTGTCAGACTCCAAACCAAGGGGTTGCTGGTTCGATTCCTAGTCAGGGCACTGACTGGGAATCAAACTCCCTTCTGCTCTAAAAATAAATAAATAAAATATTTTTTAAAAAAATCTATGTCTATAGAAATAGATTTTATTTTCAGAGAGAGGAAAAGGGAGGGAGAGAGAGGGGAAGGGAGGGAGAGAGAGGGGAAGGGAGGGAGAGAGAGGGGAAGGAAGGGAGAAAACATCAATGTGTGGTTGTCTCTCACACACCTCCTACTGTAATCTGGGCCTGCAATCCAGCCATGTGCCCTGACTGGGAATTGAACTGGCGACCCACTGCTTCTCAGTCCGCTGCTCAATCCACTGAGCCACACCAGCCAGGGAAAAAAAAAAAGAAATAGATTTTTTATTAAAAAAGTTCAATATTCTAGCAAAATTATTACACGTCCTTCTGAGGGCATTACCTAGAAAGGCAATGATGTCAGTTTGTTCTACTATTGATGAAGTTGGACTTGGCGTTTGACAGATTTTGCTACATCCTGTTCCCCAACACTTGAATGATTCTTACCTAGATCAATTTTACAAGGATGGTTATAAAATGGTGATTTTATATTTCTGTCATTCCTTCCACGTTTCTTAGTGGACTTCTTTGTAAAGAACAGCTTCCCCTTCTCCACCTAAAATAAAAAAAAAAAACTCATTAATATGGATTCGTGGGTTCTTCCATGTCACGAGTTACACAGCACATTCCTATCCTATTCGTGCCTAGCCCCAATGGGGCTCCCATTGCCCCGGTGTCAGCCGGCGCGAGCCCCCGCCGGCCGGCCTGGTGCTCTGCAGGCACGGCCCCATCGGACTCAGCGCTTTCTAACTAGCTCTCTGTCACAGGCTGTCCCGTGGCTCATCTTTTCGGTTTCTTGCCCAGCCCCGGAATCAGCCCCTTCTCCCAGGCTGCCTGGTTCCTTCGAACGGTATTTAGCAACCACGATACGGGCATTAGGAGTGTTCACTGCATCTGAGTCGTCGTCGCTTCTAGCCGCTTTCAGAGGACAGAGTTAGGAAACCTACGTGCGTGTGTGTGAGGGGGTGTGTGCACACGCACGTGTGTGTGAGGGCATGTGTGTTCACACGGCTACTCACCACTCCAGCCCAGCTCCACAGTGCTTCCCCGCCCTTCTCCATTCCATATTCACATTTCCTGTCCCAGTCAGAATCCCCGAGGTGCCAAGGTATGTACTCATTCACTCAAAGATAGCCTTTGTAAGTTACACCAAAACAACTCCTACGAAGTCAAGTTCAATCTCTCATTGTAACTCAGTACCTCCTCTTTCCCCTTAGAATACCTACCACTGTGTTTTTTTCCTTGTGGTCATGTTATCGCTGTTAGGGCTCTGGGTTTTGTTTGTAATTACTTTTACCTCCTCATACGAGTTGCTTAATTCCTGGAAATGTCAAACATTAGAATGATTCCGAGGCTGACACTATAGAAACGTGTACACACGGAGGAGGAGGAGGTGGGTACCCCCCTTTACCTCATTTCCATCCACCTCCGAGTCACGTTCCATTTCTCGATCTGGATGGAGTATTTTCACAGAGCTGAGCACTTACAATCTGTGAATTTTCTGTATGTTTCACACACGAAGGAAAAATTCAATGAATCTGCGAGACGTGCCGGTCAGTGTTCAATCAGAGCAGCCTCGCCACCAAGTATTATTGCTTAAGAGAGTTATTGCAGAAATGAGAGCTTGCACAATTGCAGAACGAGCTGGCAGGAGGAACAGTCTGGAGGGGGTGGTGGAAGATGGGGCACAGTCACTACGGCAGCAGGGCTGCCTTCCTACAGCAGGCAAGGTGGCCAAGTGAGGGGCACAGGAGTCTGGGAGGCCAGGTCCCTCTGGGCCCTGGCGTGGGACCACAGTGGGGCTGGTGAAAAAAGCTCACAGCAAGTGACCCCTCTGCTCGGCCAAGTGCTCTGCCCGGACCACTCCCGTGGGGCCTTAGCCAAGAAGAATACTTGGTGGCTGCACCAGCCCTGCTGTTGAGGGCCAGCACTGGTAGGGTGGCGGGCCTCCGGGGCCTCTCTGGACGGGTGTCATCTCTCTACCCTTTGATTTTGGCGTCGCCGTCCTGTGTTCCTACCAGCTGGCAAGGCTCGGTTCGCTTCCTAGGTCCTCACGGCTGTGCCGCGGGCCAGCGTTCGCCCAGCAGAGGCACCTCTGGTCCTGCTTCCTGCGCATAGTCCCTGCTGTGCTGACCTTCTGCTCTGAGGTCTCTGGGGACAGCTGGGTGCCTTCCTGGGCCCCAGGATGGGAGTTTCGGCCTCTCAGGACAAATGACTCAAGTCATTTGTCTGGGCTTCCTAGGTTCAGCGAAGACACTGTCAAAAGCCAAGAAGTAACTGTGGTAGAGGAAGGAAGAGCACAGGAAGAGATGGGCCAAGGAGCCCCCGGGGTTGGGGCGGGACAGGTGGAGAGGGCTGCGGACCAGTTTAAGGTGGGTGGAGCTTGCCAGGAGAGGAAGGAAGGGATGGTCCACGATGAGTTTCCAAACAGGTGCCTTTGAAGCGATCCTGAGAACGATGAGCCTTGAAGATTGTGAGCAGAGAGGTTTTCTGGGGGCCAAAATTACTAGTTTTGCTGTGAGACAGGTTTTTCACATGTCCAGAACTTTCTAAGAATTAATAGTTTTTAGTGCGTGGGTGTTGCAACACAGGTGAAAAGGTATTTCATTAGAGGTATATTATAGGTAAGGGGGTATAGCTCAGGGGTAGAGCATTTGACTGCAGATCAAGAGGTCCCCGGTTCAAATCCGGGTGCCCCCTTCACTATTGGTTTTCCTACTCATAGCTGTTGCCCATATTCCGGTTTCCTTTCACCCATGCCCATGACGATCCTCCAGGTGGGTGGCCGCTCCCCAGTCTCCCTGCACTCATTCCAGCATCTGGTGTTTTCCCTTCTGGATAGATCTCATTTCTTCAGCCCTGTTGGGCCCTCAAAGACAAGGCAGGGATGCTCAGGCACTTCGCAGGAGCAAGCAGTCAACGGGAGCCCTAACTGACCACGCTCTCCTTTCCACCCCAACAGTGTGGCACAGCGGAGCGCCCGGACCTGCAAAGGTAAACCAGAGCATCCACACTCCCTTCTGGGGGATGGGCTCTCCACACCAGCACTCACTCACACGCCTGCTTCAACCTCGTAGGCCAAAAGCCTGGCTTAGCCCCTCTGACAAGGGAGACAGGGACTTTGCAGTGTTGTTCCTACAAGCCCCGACTGTCGGAGCTCTGTGACACTGCCTGAGAGCCCGTCCCTGTCCTCACCAAAGAAAGGTGAAGGGCTGGGAGTCCTGGTAGGTGGGTAGTAGCATCGGGGGTGGCTGGCCAGCTCGTGGGCTAAAACAAAAAGGCAGTGGGAAATGGTGTGGGGTTCCTGCAGGCAGCTTCTCTCATTTTTTCCTCTCTGATGACCCCACCCAGGGATACCCAGAGGCTGGGAAAGATGCAGAGCTGAGGAAAGGTGTCATTATAAGCTGGTCTGGCAGCTTCTAGAAAGTCAGTCCTGGAGAGGAGCATCACTTAACTTTGCCGTCGAGTGTTACCACACAGATGAAAGGTATCAATTAGGTTATATTACCATCCAAGGGGGTATAGCTCAGGGGTAGAGCATTTGACTGCAGATCAAGAGGTCCCTGGTTCAAATCCAGGTGCCCCCTCATGTGTGATTTTTGAATAGTCTTTTCAGCTGCCTTCAACAGCCCACCTTCCACCCTGCATCCTCGGTCACGTACAACTTGCAGGTGAAGTTCTAAAGGAGGCTGAGCATGTCAGGAGAGCTACAGTCGGGTCATACTGAGGGACTCACAGAATGCAAGCTGGGCAGTTGTGAAGGTGAGTTGTCCCCTGCATACCTCTAGCAGCAACCTGAGCAGCTCAAAGTTCCCAGGAACATTGGGTTTTGATTCGAAGAGTCAGAGCCTCCCAGATGCCCCCTGGGGTGAGTTAGAGAGCGTCCCCTTGGATAAGTTGCTCAATCTCTCTTGTGCCTCAGTTTCTGCATCTATGAAAAGGGAGTTAATAATAACACCAGCTCAGAAGTTTCTCTGTGTGTGTGAGAGAGAGAGAATTTGAAGCACTTAGAATACCTAGTACTCAAATATGCGTTGTTACTATTAGCTGCAAATGTGCCCTCACGTAAACAAGAAGATGGGGGCTGTGTGAGCCCTTGTTTTACTGAACTACCTACTTTGCAGAGTGCCTGCTAACAGCAGTGATTTGGTCTTTGCGGATGGTGAGTTGTTCCTTCCGGTGGACGTGGGCACCAGGCTGCCAGCGTGTAGCAGGGCGCTGTCCCTCCGGGCCGTCACGGAGGTGCTGTGGTTAGGTATAAGCTGATTCCTGACCGGAAAGGGAGTTCACAGGGCTTCTGATACGACCCGCATTTCTTCTAGTCTCTAAAGGACTGTTCCCACACAGGCCAATTTATGTAATAAAAATGCTGAACTATATTAAGCTCGTATGTTTGGAATTAACAGGCCATTTCAGTCTGTGGACTCTGAGACCATTGAAGGAGTAAGACCACCCTCTGCAACTTCCTTCAAACATGGAGAGGATGGAATCGTGGTGGATGGCAGTGCAGTTGTGCCTGAACTTGCCTGTTCCCCTTGGCCCCTGGTAGCCGGGAAGCCCAGGTTGGCCCAGGTTTGTAGTTCTGATGGAGAAAGCCGAACCTCCCTGGGCCTCGTGAAGGGCAAGGGAGCAAGTAGAACCTCTTCTTGGCGTGTTCCCCGATTCCGAAGGACCGGGAAGTCAGGCCCTGGGCACTAGGTCTGTAGATCCTTGGGTGGGGAGGTGCCTGATGTATTTGGACAGCAACAGAAGGTGCCATGTGGGGGGCCAGGTAAGGTAGGCTGTGGGGCCCCATGTGCCCTGCTCAGGGTCTAGGTCTCACACAGCTGCGGGGTCAAGGCCATGCCTCTTCCTCTGAATCGGGTCAACCTATAATGCTCCCCCAGGCTCCCTCTTGGCTTGTCTTTTTCTCCTTTTGCTCCTGTTTCTTCCATTTCCAAGGTCAAGTAATTCTCTGGCTCCTGCAGGCCTTCTGGGTCTATTAGCACATGGAAATGAAGGCTGTTGTCTCAAACAGACCTCCTCCCTTCTGGGGAGAGCCGAGGGATCCGAAAAGGAGGGGCTGGGGGCTCCTGAGTCAGGCAAGGACTCCGAGCTGGAACCTCACTTCTGTCCAGAAGGTTACTGATCTCTGTCACTTTTACCCACCCACCTGGGGACAGGGATCAAGACTTTTAGCAACAGGTCAATGAATAAAATTAAGAGTAAGTAGCTGGCATAAAGATTCGAAGCAGAGATCTCCTAGTCCGCAGTCTAAGGTTTAGGCTAGTATGCACCCTGTCACCCGACAGGTGAATGCACATACCTTCCGGTGTTGAAGCCGCACCCGTGACTTTGCCATCCTGACCAGGCGGGGTCAACCAGGAGGGAGCAGGCAGCCTGCCCCTGACTGCCCAGCCAGCTCACTCTCCCTGTTGCCTACTCCCCTCCCCTCAGGGTCCCCCCAGAAGCCTCCACTCCCCCAGAGACCACACCCCAGAGAGCAACCAGCCCCTGGAGTTAAATTCCTCACAGACTTACTGTGGTGAGCAAGAGGCTAGAACTTGGGGGGACACAGAGGTGAGTGAAGTCTAGTCATGACATTCCATCCCTTTGCCCTGGAAGAGGGGTTTCAACATAAAGTTAATACGGTGGAGCTGGGCCACCTCTGGGGACAGACTTGCCGAGGGCCTGGTGGAGATGGTGACCCAGCGGGACCTGGAAGGGGGTGGTGCTTCCCGGGTCTAAAGGAACCTGTGTGCACGTTTGTGCACACACGCGTGTGACGGGCTTTTGTTCACAGTGCTGACTTGTTGCCCCGACCAGAGCCCGCGGGGAACTTCAGGTAGGAGGGCCTCTGCTGACAGATGGCCGTCTGGACAGGAGGAAGCTCTTCAGAAGCGGAGGAAAATGGCCCAAAAGCCCACCCTGGGAGGTCCTCTGAGGCCGCCTTTGCTGGTCCTGTTCTGGCCGCCGTGTGGTCCAGAAATGACACCCCTGTTTGCGCCTTGGGACTGGCATAGCAATGAAGCATCCCTGTCACCCCCACAAGAGCCACAAAGAGGATGGGAGCTGAGCAAAACCACCCTTCGCAGCAGCCTCCCACTGTTCCCTGCCGCCGCCCGGCGTCTCGCCGAGTCCGGGGCCTCGGTGGGAGGGTAGTGCCAGGGCCTTTCTCCTCTTCTTCCCATCGGGCAGCTCCACCTGCTCCACTTGGCTTTGGTCCGGAACCCTGTCCATGAGGTAGAGCCCACTTCCCCTTCCACTATGGGGTGTGGGGGGCTTGCTTTGCTCCTGTACGTGGTTTTGAGCTGCTGTCTTGCTGGTCTGTTCCAAGTTCTGGATGCTCCCTCTGGGGCTCATCAGTTGCAAACTTAGATTTCACTCTTTGCTGCATAAAACAAGAGACCACCATCTGGTCTCCGGGTGAGGTGTATGTGCCCAAGACACTCAGCGCAAGAGGAGGTTTATGTGAGCTCGGTGAGAAAAGGGGGTTTCTCCCCCCAACCCCAAAGACGGCGACTACCAGAGAGAGAATACAGGTAGTTCACAGGCCCTACTATGGTAACCATTTCCCTTTCCATGTGCAGAAATAGGGGGAAAGTACCTTATGCACAGGACTTTAAAGCCAGTAGAAAAAAAAAGTCTAGTACCATGGGACAATTTCTAAAGGTATGACAAATATACAATGGGAATACCAGGAGAAGAAAGAAAGGGACAGGAGAAATATTTGAAGCAAAAAGGGCTGAGAATTTCCCAAAATTAAAGACAAGACACTAAACCACAGTTCCAGGGAGCTCAACAAATAACAAGACAAGTACCAAAAAAATCTACACCTAGGCAAATTATATCAGACTGCAGAAAACCAAAGATAAAGAGAAACTCTTGAAAGAAGCCAGAGTGGGGAAAATCCCTTCCCTACAGAGAAACAAAGACATGATTACATTGCATTTCTCTCCAAAAACCATGTCAACAAGAAGAGACTAGAGTCAAATACTTAAAGTTTGGGGAAAAGAAGTCACCAACTTAGAATTCTAGATCCAGTGTAATTTTATCTCTCAAAAGTGAAAGAGAAATAAAGATTTCCTCAGAGAAAGAAAAGTTAAAGAAATCTGTCACCAGTAGACGTGGCCTTGCAAAAAAAAAAAAAAAAAGCTACATGAATTTCCTCAGAAAAGGAAAATGTCTTAGGTCAGAAACTCCAATCTGCGTAAAGAAAGAAAGAGCATTAGAGAGGAAATGAATGAAGTGATGGTGAAACAACTATAAAAGAGGAGAGAGAGAGAGACTGCAGGAAGGAAGGCATAAAAGGTGGAATAGACTCATGGTGCGCTAAAGTGGAAAAAGAAAAAGAAGACTCACGTGAAATTAACATCGTGTCATTTTGTCCTTTTCACCTTAAAAATCAGGCACATTGATACACCAAGGTCGCCTGTACGCCTTCCAGGGGCCAGTCGCTGCTTCGAAGCAGTGAAGGTACAGGTGGAAAGAGCAGCGTCTGCCCTTTAGCCTTCACAGCCTAGTGGAGACAAGAGACGTAACCACAAATAAAGCAAAGTGAAAAAATACATGGGAGTTTAAGGAAGCTCACGCAGGTACAAATAACGAGGTCTTCTCCCTTTCGAGAGAGGTGGACATGCTACTGGAGGAGGCACGTTTGATATGAATATGGAAACGAAGGCAGAGGGCAGGCGCACTTTTACCCAGATAAGAGCGGTACGAATGTGGGTAAGTGTTGGCAGCAAATAAAGCCGCCTGAACTGTGTTTTTAGGTTAGCCGCTGCAGAATCACCTCCTGAAAGCCATGGCGTAAGGCAGTCGATATACCGAGGACAATTTATGGTGATGAAACAGCAAAGCCGCTTCATAACACTGGCCCCGTTACTCGCTCAGTGAGTACTGGCGGGCAGATGACTCTGGGCCAGGCACTAGGCCAGGCCTTGGAACCACGAGATGCCACCTTCCCTCAAGGAGCTCAGTCTGGTGGAGAAATGATTGACAAGACAATCGCGGGATGGTGTTGTGGTAAGCACGCTGACACAGGGGTGCAGAGGGGCGCAGGGCAAAGGGAGAGGTCTCTCTCCCTAGTGCCTACCAAGGCTTGGTGTGAACCAGCGTCTGTCCCACACAGTGGCTGAAGATTTGTGCAGCTCCCCGAGCTCACCGCAGGGCCCTGGGGACTTGAGCACAGGCTGAGAGCCTGAAGGCGGACAAAACACTCTTCTAAGGAGCAAAGCAGAGCTTCCGGCCTTTCAGCTCCAGGCTAATAGTAGGTGCAACTTTCTTTGATTATCCTGAGTCCAGGTTCATCCGACACCAGCCGCCTCCACCAGGCCGCCGAAGTTGGACCCCACAGAGATCAAAGTTGTACACCTGAGGTGCAGCAGCAGGGAAATGGGTGCCACTCCTGCCCTGCCCCCCAAGATCAGCCACCTGGGCCTGGCTCCGAGAAAGGTACATGAGGTATCAGACAAGGGCAGACCTGCTTCTTGGAGCAAAAGGCCTCTATCAAATGAATATGGCAGCGAACCCATGAGCTTGATTTTTTTTTTAGGATTTTATTTATTTTTAGAGAGAGGGCAAGGGAAGGAGAGAGAGAACATTGATGTAAGAGAACATCGATCATCAATCAGTTGCCGTGGCCGGGCTGGGACTGAACCCACAATCCAGGTATGTGCCCAACGGGGTCTTGAACCTGTGACCTTTCCCTTTACAGGACAATGTTCCAACCCACTGAGCCACACTGGTCAGGGCTAACCTCAATGCTTAACTCGTGCTCCAGAATTTCCACAGACACCCTTCATGGGTTAGATGCAGGGTCAATCAACTCCCCCTAATTTCTGCTATTGAGAAAAAGCAGCTTTTATAAGCAAAGAAAAAAAGTTCACCTTATGGTAAACTCCAAAAAAAAGAAGTATGTTTCATAATATTTTGTTGGTATTCCCTCACATATGAAAACAACATTTTATGTCCTGGAGCTACTAGGGCACTGATATTTTGTCCCTTATTGAGAATGAATGGCGGTACCCCTGGCTGGTGTGGCTCAGTGGATTGAGCACTGGCCTGTGAACCAAAGGGTCGCCAGTTCAATTCCCAGTCAGGGCACATGCCTGGGTTGTGGGTCAGGTCCCCAGTAGGGGGTGCGCAAGAGGCAACCACACACTGATGTTTCTCTTTCTCCCTCCCTTCTCTTCTCTCTAAAAATAAATAAATAAAATCTTAAAAAAAATAAAAACAATGAATGGCAGCAGACTAACTGAAAGGATGCATGAAAGGAACAAAAGACATCAGTCCACAGTATAGCAATATCCTCCCCTACGTGGAGCATTCCATGAAATTCTGGTCTCCCATTTTTAGAAACACATGCTGGAAATGGAGATGGTCCAAGAAGTATAATGGAATATCAGAGCTAAGGCACCTTAAGTGATTATTCTACTTGAACCCATTAGTTTTACAGATAAAAAACTGAACCCCAAAGTGGTTAAATGATTTGCCAACAATCACCCAGCTAGTTTATGGCTTAGCTTGGATGGGACCCTTAATCTCCAGGATGTGGTCCCGTTTTCTTTCCACCATATGGCCTCGTGTACATCTTTTTTAGCTAAGTGAACCCCCCAAAATGCTCAGGTCTCACCAGTTTGGAAAATCAGAAGATTCAGAATTTGGTTAACAACCCATGGACAGTCTCCAGAAAGGCCACAAACCCTCAGAAGGGACATTTTTCTGAGAAGAGGGTTCATAGCTTTTGGTAGATCGCAAAGGACTCAAGAATCAGAATGAATTAAGAATTCACCATGTTAGGAGAAGAACTGCAATGGATGAAATCAAAGATTATGAATGGGTTGAAAAGACACCCACCTAACAGTAATATACTGAAATGAGTGGTCAACTCTGGATGCTCAAAAGAAACAGCTTTAGGGGGAAAAACTCACAAAAAACTAAGGTAGCACTCCCATTAACAGTCTTTCTGACTGTTACCCGTCCAACGAAGTTTCTATCCACTTCCACCTCTACCAGACCCAGACTAGGAAAGATCCCAATAATGTCAAGCACTGTGGAGGGATTAATACCCAGGAGATGCTATCACATTTGAAATTCAAAGAACGACAAATGGAATTCTCTACCCTAAAGTAAATAAGCAAGGGTTTCAAAAAGCTCAGACAAAATTATGAGAGATGCTGAATTTGACCTCACGGAAGGCAACCTCAGAATGTCCTCGAGGCCTCGATGGACCACAGACCCTGGGATGAACGTGGACCCCTCAGAAGGATGCACATTATGCTCTCACGTCACCTGGTCAGCGTCCTGTAGGGCCCGACCGGCTGACAGCAAACACCTGTAGGATGCTCTGTGTCTGGGCGCAAGACAGTGCGGACATATTTTATAGCCTCCCAATTGTTGGAGGAGTGCCCCAAGTTCTTCTTCCTCTGAGCCAAAGGACAGGGTTCTATGGAAGACAATCAGGTCACAGGAAAGGTTCTGGTGACAATGAGAGAGTCAGACACCGACTGGAGAGGCTCCCTGCTCACGACCACCCTCCCTTGTTAGGAACAGCACCCGCAGGGGTGGCCGCCCGTGGCCCCTAGTATAGGACCCCACCCCTTTACCTTCCCATATCAATCAGATTCCCTCTCCCCAGAATTTAAAAACTGAACAGACATACACAAAGACCAGAAGTTGTAGGTGCAGATTCACTTCCAAAACAGCAACGCCCACCCAAGGGAAACTTCCAGGGAGCTGAAAATAATTCTCTATCTTGATCTGGATGGGGGTTACATGGATATATGTATACACCCCTATGTATGGACATGTACATGTAAATATATATGCTCATATAGGTAAGCACAAAAAATTTCACTTAGATTAATGCCATTTGCAGGATTTGTGATATCTTAGGAAGTTAAAAAACTGGCGGGGTGTTCTCAGAGAAAAGACCCACAGGGAAGTCTGAAGAAATACTGGAATGGGCTAGAGTCCCAGAAAGCAGAGGGGGAAGGGCACTGCAAAATTGCTGGACAGTCTGATGGGGGCGGGGAAAGAAGAGGAGTCCCAGCCCCTGGGGAGCGGCCAGGCTGGGAGCAAGGCGCAGGATTGGTCGAGGGGAACGATGGATCAAATGTGGTGGGGTGGGGAGGCTGGGGGTTTGAGCCCAGAGTTCTGACCCTGCGGGAATGGAATATCTTTTTCCATCCCTTTACTTTTGGTCTGGGTGTCTTTCGACATGAAGCGAGTCTCTCTCGTAGACAGCATATGTGAGGGTCTTGTTTCATTAGCCATTCAGCCACCATGTCTTTTGGTTGGAGCATTTAATCCATTTGCAGTTAAAGTCATTGTTGATAGACTGCCATTTTATTATTCATATTTTCATTTTTTTCCTCCTCTTAAGAAACAAGACCATTCAACATAACTTGTAATACTTGTTTTGTGGTGATGAACTCCTTTAGTTTAGGTTGTTTGGTTTTTTTGTTTTTTTGGTCTGGGAAGCTTTTTGTTTTGCCTTCAGTTTTAAATGATAGCTTTTCTGGATAAAGGAGTCTTGGTTGTACTTCTTTGCTTTTCATCCCTTTGAATATTTTGTGCCTGTTCCTTCTGGTTTGCAACATCTCTGTTGAGAAATCAGCTGACAGTCTTATAAGAGTCTTCTGTAGGTAACTAACTGCTTTTCTCTTGCTGCTTTTAAGATTCTCTCTTTGTCTTTATCCTTTGGCATTTTGATTATGATGAGTCTTGGAGTGGGCCTCTTTGGGTCCATCTTGTTTGGGACTGTCTGTGCCTCCTGGACTTGCATGTCTATTTCCTTCACCAGGTAAGGGAAGTTTTTAGTTATTATTTCTTCAAATAGGTTCTCGATCCCTTGCTCTCTCCCTTCTCTTTCTGGCATCCCTATAAAGCAGATATTGTTATGCTTCATGTTGTCTCAGAGGTCCCTTAAACTATCCTCATTTTTAAAAAATTATTTTTTCTCTTTGTTGTTCTGACTGGGTGTTTTCTGTTACCTTGCCTTCCAAAATGTTGGTTCAACCTATACTTCCTCTATACAATCTGATATTGACTCCTTCTAGTGTATTCTTCATTTCAGTTATTGTAGTTTTTATTTCTGATGGTTCTTTTTTATGTTTTCTAATTCCATTTTTATGTTTCCTGTCTCTTTGTTAAAGTTTTCACTGAGATCATTGAGCATCCTTATAGCCAGTGTTTTGAACTCTGCATCTGGTAGATTGCTTGTCTCCATTTTGTTTAGTTCTTTTTCTGGAGTTTTGTTCTGTTCATTCACTTGGGATTCAGTCCTTCGTCTCCTCATTTTGGCTGTCTCCCTGTGCTTGTTTCTGTATGTTAGGTAGAGCTGCTACATCTCATGACCTTGGTGGACTGGCCTTATGTAGTAGGTGTCCTGCAAGGCCCAGTGGTGCGGCCTCCTCTGACCTCGGCCCTCCGAGTGTACCCCGTTTGGGCTGTGTGCACCTTTCTGTCGTAGTTGAGCCTTAAGTGCTGTTGGCATGTCAGTGAGAGGCATTTACCCCCAGGCTGATGGGCTGCAAGGACTGGCTTCGACCACAGTGGAGAAGCTGCTGTGCATGGGCCGACTCCACAGAGCAGAACTTACTTCAGTGGGACTCTGGTGCCTGATTAGTCCACCTCTTCGGTGTGTCTCCAGTGGAGGTGGTGGCGTGGTGTTCCAGCATGGGCTGAAGCTGGCCACCAGGTGCGCTGGCTCTGGGCCCTCCTGGAAGGTGCAGCCCCAAATCAGCTGCTGCCTGTGCCCTGCCTGGGGCACCCAGCATGAGCTACAAAGCGACCTGCAGATAGTTGCTACTTGCGATAGGCTTAGAGGTGCCCTGGAGGCCAAGCTGTGAACCACAGCTGATTACCACTAGTGCCAGGCCTGGGGCCACTTAGCAAGAGATGTAGAGCACATGGAAGCCAGACGCTATTTACCTGGAGTTTGTGAACCTTTGAGAGATTTTAGGAAAGTACAAAGCATGAACCAAGACAGGCTATTTCTATAAAAAGCCACTGGAAATGGCTTGAGTGGGCCTTAAAATATGTGGGTATTTGTCTTTCCCAGTACAGAGTTTCCAGGTAAACGGCTGAAGGGCCCTTTGGGGAAATCTAAGAGGAAGATCCACAACCACGGTTGGAGATTTTGGCGGTGTCCTTTTCTCGGGCTTACTCAGATTTCCTTCCAAGGGATGCAGGGTCTCTGAACGGATTCAGATCTGGGAACTGGGTGGGAGGTCAGGAATCTGTGGTGCTAGTTCTTGCGTTAGATCTGCAGATCAAGTAGGACAGGGCTGGGCTTCCCATTCTTAGTCCCAAGGACCTCATGACCAGTCAACCACAGCCAAGTTCTCTGCGGCACAGACCTCACAAAGTAATCCCCAAACGTGCATCTGGGGGTGCAGAATCACACAGCTCGAACTCTGACACTCTGAGATCCTCCAGTTCCCGCTGAAATCAGGGAATCCTTGCTGCTGTAATGGCTTGGGCTAGCATCTCTACCTACGGAGGGCAGCTATGAAAATGCTTTTCAAAGATGTGGAAGCTCCACCCACCCATGCATTTTTCAACACCTTGGTGAAGGGAGTCACTGTTGACTGGATGGACAAGTCACCCGTGATAAATGCTCTCCAGCTGGGGCTGTGGATTCTCCCTGCTGAGAAGCGAGTAGCACCAACCACACCAAGGGATCATTAGCACTACTAAATACCTTTAGAACTGGCCTCCTGTGAATCCTGGTTCAAGTCAACAACTGAGCGAACAGGTTTATCCCAGTTGCTGTAGCTGTGATATTTTAAATAGAATGTTAATTGGGTATAATCCTAAAGATAAATTCAGACTTACTTAAAATGACACCTTCCTACTTCACGAAATGCTTTGCGAATCCAGACCAACATGTGTTGTCTAGATGTTCCTTGGTACAAATTAGCCAGTTTGAAATTGTTTCGGTGTGTGAGTCTTCACCTCAGTAATTGGTACCAAGGGTCAGCTGAGATCTTTCCTGTCACTCTAGAGGATGAGGAGACAATGAGGAGGGGGGAGGTGATCCCTTGCAATGAAAGCCCCTCAGTCGGGCCGTCCAGCTTTCAGAAAGGAAGAAGGAGCTGGCAAGGCTGGCAAGGAAGAGTCCTCAGAGCGGGTTATTTGGTATAATTTAAGCTTTCCAAATGCTCTCATAAACCCACATTATAGTTTGTGAAGTCCCACTCTTTTGAGGACATTGTTTTTCACTTGCTTTTTTAGACAGGGAGCGGAAGGGAGAGAGAAAAACATAGATGTGAGAGAGAGACATCGATTAGTGGCCTCACCCCAGGACAGAGGATTGTACACGTCCAGACCAGGGGTCACACGTACCAGGACTGGGAATCGAACCCACAATCTTTCGGTTACAGGATGACACTCCAAACAAGTGAGCCACACTGGCCAAGATAGCCTTTACTCTTATTTTCAGCTACTTCAGGTATTCCATGACAGGAGATAAAAAGTTATCTCAGTCTTCTCAGAGAAAGTTCTGGATTTCCAGCCCATATAGAGTGACACTTGAGCTAATAATTATTTGCTTTCTTTAAACTGCTCAGATCAGCCCCAGGCTAGAAATACATCCCTAGTAGACTTCAGGCAAAATTCACTCAATTTTTTCTACTGTGTGACGTGGGCTCCTACGCTAGCATCCTCCAAACTACCTAGATTTCCATTTTCTTCAGGTCCAATAAGGCCACATTACCAATCCACACTGAGAGAGAGAGAGTGGTTTTCCTAATATTCAAGGGGAGGAGACACCTGGCATTTTAGTTCTCCTCAGCCAGAGCCAGGACCCTGTCTGCCACCAAGACTGAGACAATTGTGAATTCCCGCAATGGAGTTCAGAGGGTTCAGATGCTGGACAAAAAAGGAATCATATGTCCACCACAAACCTAGCAGAACTGACTCAACCTTGGAGAAACTGGATTTGTCAGGGGAGGCTTTCTGGTAAAGTCTGGACCTTCTTTTCTTCTCTCTCCCCCTTGCAGGCCGAATCAATGTGGAGGGAAAAGGGTAAGGAGCATATTGTGTCCAGTCGATAAAAACTGAATGTGGGCAGGGGGCACCTGGACTTGAACCAGGGACCTCTTGATCTGCAGTCAAATGCTCTACCACTGAGCTATACCCCCACCTATTTACCTGGGCCTTAATAAGCACCTAAACCTATAAAGCCACACCCTGGCTGTCATCACATTGAGATGTGTTCTTGCTAGTGCTACGTCACCACGTACCCTGCAAACTGATGCCCTTCCTACAGTGCCCAGCCCGTATCCTCCCCACACTTTCTACACACTTGATTGTCACTTATAACCGGTGTCCTTCCTTCCCTCAGTCCCTGAGCATGTCCCATGAGATGTGGTGGGACTGAGTGGGACTAAAGAGCTGGTCTGGAGAGGTCATGGAGGGCTGCAGCCATGTGGGGACAGCGTGACCCACCTCACCTCTGGATTTGCACCCGGTACCTCTGCATCGTCAGTTGCATGCTTTGCTCAGAAACAACCAGTGCACGGAGTCGGGTCATTGGCTGTTTGCCGTCACCAGTCTACCACGCCTGTGCCTTTCTCACCTTTCCCGAGTTTTCTACCTCTGTACACCTGGCCTCGGTCTATGCCTACAGCCCAGCATCCTAGCTTCCCTCAGTCCTGGGCGGAAGGCACTAGCTTGAACACCACAGTGTTGACCTCCAGAATGCTGTTCAGGGTTTTGAAAGGTTATAAATTTCAAAATAATTTCCAAGCCACTTAGGACCACTGGATGGGAGGATCCAGGCTAGCAGGGCAGTGAGCCTCCCCCAAAACAAAGTTCCCAGGCCCCTCCTCAGGCCCACTAAGCCAAAATTTTAATCTGTATTTTTAGTAAGGTCACTAGTAATTGTGGCACAAGCTGAGTAACTCCTGATTCGGTGAGGTCCTCTGCTTCCGAAACACACAGGTCATTAACGGCAGCATCATGGCTTGTGCCAGAAAAGAGGAGTCACCTGAAAAACTGATGGACCGAGGAAGATAAGGGTAACTTTAAGTAGGAAGTTAAATCAGGAGGGTTTTGCTCTTCCCGAAAGCAGCCAGAGGTGACCTCCGAACATAGTTCGCTATTCATGTGACCCAGAAAACCCCACGAAATCACACAAATCAAGAGGTTCAAATCTTCGTGTTCACCTTAAGAACACTCGTGAAACTGCCCAGGCCATCAAGGGTACACATATTCGAAGAGCCACCGAGGATCTGAAGGATGTCACCTTACAGACGCAGTGTGTGCCATCCCGTTGTTACAAGGGTGGAGTTGGTGGGTGAGCCCGGCCAAGCAGCGGGGCTGGACACAGGGTCAGCGGCCCAAAAAGAGTGCTGCATTTTTGCCGCATGTGCTTAAAAGTGCAGAGTAGTGCTGACCTTAAGGGTTTAGATGTAAATTCTCTGCGCACATCCAGGTGAACAACGCTCCCTAAACGCAGCCCAGAACTTACAGAGCTCACAGGTGGATTAACCCCCACACAGGCTCTCCCCTGCACCCTGAAATGATCCTACTGCAAAAGAGCAGGTTGTGCCTAACCCAGAAGAGGAGGCTGCTCGGAAGACAAAGATATCCCAGAGGAAACTGAAGAAACAAAAACTGATGGCCTGGGAGTAAATTTGGCATAAAATAAATAAGAATAAAAGGAAAAAAAAATCAGGAAGGTCTTTTATCTGTATTCAGCAATAAAACAAGCCACCAGCAGAGGGCACCCGTTTTTGAACCAGGGATCTGTTGACTTGCTGTCGAAGGCTCTACCCCAGAGCTTTACCTGCCCCGCCCCCCTTCTAGGAGTCTTCCTCAGCGGCTTTCACCTGTGTCACCACACCCAAGGATGCCAAAGCATACTGTAAATTCTGTCTATTCCTGACCAGCCTGCGTGAATTGGCAGGCCCATCACAGACTGACTAGAGACCACTCTTCTGGCTGTGAGTTCACCTTCCATTGCCTTGAAATAGCCTACCCCCAATTCTACAAGTTCAAGCATATTCCAGATTATCAGGAGCCTCTGTTTTTCCTGTTCTTGCTGTTTTCTCAGCTGATGGTCACAGCTTCCTTACCACCCACTGCTTCCTCATGAAGCCGTGACATGTATTTTGGGATTTTGTTACAGCAGGGGCCCCTTCTACATATTGACTTCAGTATTTGTCAGTCTTATTCACAAAGTTGCATAATAAGCCACTCCCCCAGCCGGTGGCACACAACAGTAAGCATTTATTCTCATGCCCATGGTTTGCAGGTTGAATGTGAATCGGCTGATCTCGGTGGGGCTTGGTTGGATGGGCCGGCTACAGGCTGCAGGTCTAATTGGCCTGGGCTCCTCTCGGGGAGCTGAGCTCAGGGTGGAGCCATGTTTCACGCTGAGGCCAAGGCTGAAGGGGAGCAGTGTACAAGGTAAGCACATCCCATGGCGATGGTAGAAGTGTCAGAGAGCAAACCCAACCCTGCACGCAGATCCCACCTCCTGCTCGCATCATGTCTGCTAGCATCCTTTTGGCCAACACAAGTCACGTGGTGTGTGGGTTATCAGTGTATTGACTCCCAGCTCTAAGATCACCCTTTCATTGTCGCTCTGGGATAGGACTGATTCAGCATTTCTCCTTTAAGTGAACACAATGTTAACAGTTGTCAGTAGAGGGCAGTAGAGGGATGTTGCAGGGAAAATGGGGCTTCTCTTCCAGTTCTGGCTGCCTGTTCTCCTGTTTTCCTCTGGCTCTTGCTGCATGCTTGGCCGGTGGTGCAGGTGTGTGAGGACACCTGGTGGTGCTCTGTCCCAGGTCCACACCCAGAGAATGAAGCCCCTCTGTGGCCTCGCAGGCCCAGCTGGACCTCTGACCTCTCCCCTGCTCCCCATGCCAACTACCTCTATGCAGCCGCCTGCCAGCCTGGGCTTGCCTCTGCCCCAGTCTGGTGCCCATGCCCTCCAGGTGTGGATACTGCATACTCCAGTCCTTATGCTTCCAAGTGACTCACCTGTGTGCCTGAAGGCCAATTCCTGCTTGCCCAGAAACTGTGGACAGGTCTGGATGGGACCACTCGTTGGGTGGGCTGCAACCACATTTGCCCCCGATGAGGTCTGAATCCTAGCTTTGGGGAAGGGTCCCCCTTCCAGATTTGCCCTTGCTTGGGTCCCTCACCCCAGGAGTACCTTTAGAGTTTTCTTTGAAACTCTGTAATTACTCTCTTCTTATAGCACAATAATTATTTATATTAAACTTTCCCTGTTTAAAGGACTGTGTGGTTTCTGTCTTCTGATTGGCCCAGACTGATACATATGGCTCAGCCCGGAGCAAAGAGGTTCAGAGCACACAAAAACCACCAAAGACATTGCTATTTAGTAGAATGTGGTATCAAGGCCTTTTGGCAATAAATACACATCAACGTATATGGCAATAAAGCAGGTCACCACCAGGGGGCACCCAGCTTCGAACCACTGACCCATTGATCTGCAGTCAAACACTCTATCCCTGAGCTATACCCTCTTGCCTAGTAAGAGCTCCTTATTTCACCCATGTAACCCTCACATGCCACAAGGTACAGGAAGTTCTATGTATTCCTGGCTGGCCGATGGAACTGGCAGAGTCATCACAGGCTGACTGGAGACCCCTCTCCGGCCAGGAGTTCACCCTTCCATTCCTGGGACCCCTCCCTTGTCTAATAGGCAAGTCTTCATTCGATTCCAGGTAGGGCAGCACCAGGAGTGAGAACCCCATCCTCCCCATCCATTCTGCCTTCCTCCCCTCCTCCCTTAGCTCTGCCCACTCCTCCCTGTAAAATGGGATATTTTAAATGCAGTAACAGTTGTTTCTCAATAGTGAGAGATATTCCACTTGAGCCCTGCATCTCAGTGTTGTAGAAGAAAAGTTTTATCTTATCGCTGACTTCCACAACACTAATGCAAACAGTCTTAATAGCCGATATACATAAGGGTGGAAAGTTTGACTCTTACAAAACACACATCTGAAACATAAATGTATAGAAAGTTTGAAAGTAAAAGGATGGTAAAAAAATATATCAAACAAATGCTAACCAAAATAAAGTGAGTATAGCAATATCAGTATCAGATAAAGTGGGCTACAGAGTAAAGTATTATTAGGGTAATGAGTACTCATAATAATAAAATAAACCTTTCCCCAGGAAAATGCAATTCTAAACTATATACACAGTCTCAAAATATCTGAAGCAAAAATTATCAGGAATATATACAGAAATCTGATTAATGCACAATCCTGATAGATTTCAATACATCGTTCTCAGTAACTGATAGATCAAAAAGGCAAAAAAATGATAAGATATAGATGATATAAATAACACAATCAATAAGCTTGATTTAGTTGACCTAACTATATCCCTACAATCAACACTAGAATATACTTTTTTGAAGCGAACATGGAACATTTTCAAACAGTTATTGCATACTCGGCCACAAAGCAAGTCTCAGAAAATCCTTAACAAAAACAATCAGCACCCCATACTACATTCTCTTACTGCAAGGCAAAACTCCGTAACAAAAAGATAACTTTTTAAGACACATGCACCGGCCAAGATGGAGGCGTAGGTGGACACACTGTGCCTCCTTGCACAACAAAATTAAGGACAACAAAGATTTAGAAACAAGAAAACAACCAGAACTGATAGAAAATTGAACTGTACGGAAGTCCGACAACCATTCATCCAGACTGGTAAAAGGGGCAGAGTTGCGGCAGGAAAAAGTGGAGGTTGGCAGACCAGGCACGCAGGCAGCAGTGGCTAGCAGACCCCGGGCACACAGACAGTGGCTAGCGGACCCCGGGCACGGGGTGGCAACGGTGCAGACCCAGCAAGGCCACGCAAGGCGGCTGGCTGACCAGGTGGTCCCACATTCGCAAGCAGATAATCCAGGCGAAGGGGAAGCAGTGGAAGGGACTGGAATCCGACAGAGAGTGGAGCAAGTGCCATTGTTCCCTCTCAGACCCCGCCCCCACATACTGCGTCACTACCCAGCAACTGGGCTGCCCTGCTTTGGGGAACACCTAAGGCTCCACCCCTCACTATGTAACAGCCTTGACCAGATCAAAAAAAACCCAAAAATGGCTCAAATGGGAAAACAAATCAAAGCCCCAGAGCCAATTCATCTAAGCAACCAAGAGACAGCCAACCTATCAGATGCACAGTTCAAAGCCCTGGTGATCAGGATGCTCACAGAATTGGTTGATTTTGCTCACAAATCAGATGGAAAAATGAAGGCTACAATAAGTGAAATGAAGGAAAACGCACAGGGAACCAATAGAGATGGGAGGAAAACTGGGACTCAAATCAATGGAGTGGACCAGAAGGAAGAAAGAAACAACCAAACAGAAAACAAGGAAGAAACAAGAATTCAAAAAAATGAGGAGAGGATTAGGAACCTCCAAGACATCTTTAAATGTTCCAACATCCAAATCATAGGGGTGCCAGAAGGAAAAGAGGAAGACCAAGAAATTGAAAACTTATTTGAAAAAATAATGAAGGAGAACTTCCCCAATCCAGCAAAGGAAATAGACTACCAGGAAGTCCAGGAAGCTCAGAGAGTCCCAAAGAAGTTGGACCCAAGGAGGAACACACCAAGGCACATCATAATTACATTAGCCAAGATTAAAATGAAGGAGAGAATTCTAGAAGCAGCAAGGAATAAGGGGACAATCACCTACAAAGGAGTTCCCATCAGACTGTCAGCTGATTTCTCAAAAGAGACCTTATAGGCAAGAAGGGGCTAGAAAGAAGTATTTGAAATCTTGAAAAGCAAGGACCTACATCCAAGATTGCTCTATCTAGCAAAGCTTTCATTTAGAATGGAAGGAAAGATAAGTGCTTCTCAGATAAGGTCAAGTTAAAGGAGTTCATCATCAACAAGCCCTTATTATATGAAATGTTAAAGGGACTTATCTAAGAAAAAGAAGATAAAAAATAGGACAGTAAAAAGACAGCAAACTCACAGATATTAACAACCACATCTAAAACAAAAGCAAACTAAGCAAACAAGTAGAACAGGAACAGAAACACAGCAATGGGGATGACATGGAGGGTTAGAACAGGGCAGTGGGAGGAAGAGAGAGGGGGAAAAGGTACAGAGAATAAGTAGCATAGACGGTGGGTAGAAAATAGACAGGGGGAGGGCAAGAATAGTGTGGGAAATGCAGAAGCTAAAGAACTTATGACACATGGACATGAACTAAAGGGGGGGAATGTGGGTGGGAGGGGGGGTGCAGGGCGGAGGGGAATGATGGGGGAGAAATGGGACAACTGTAGTAGCATAATCAATAAAATATGTTTTAAAAAAGACATACATTTGAAACCTGAAAAGTACTTTTAAATAACCAGTTGAATGTAAAAAGAAATAATAAAAATCAGGAAAGTATTTTTAAATATTTAACCACTTTAAGTAATTAAATCAATTGGCTATTGATTTAATAGCCAATTTAAATAGCCAAAAGTGGCTATTTTCACATGGAAGAGTGGACAGTACCATTTATCTTTAGAGGAAGCTAATTTGGGAAAACTGTAGCTGGCTGGTTCGCCGAAAGCCAATTCATAGAATGACCATGATAGCCAAAGCCATGCATGATGAAAGTTAAACCAGTGAATAGCAATTGGCTGAAAAACCGATTTGAATTACTGAGAATTTTTAAAAAATTTGTTCCATCAGCACTCCTGCCTTTGTCCCTATCCAGAACTGCCAAATAAACACTTTAAACCGAATTACGGAGGCAGGGATGGGTACATGAACAGGTCAGAGGTCTTGGGGGGTACAGGAGTAGAAAAGAGGTTTGTCAGAAATGGGAGAATTGGTCACTCAGCAAATAGGACGTTTTGCTCTTAGCAACTGCTGACCCAGAATCAATGAATAGACCCCAGTCCTGGTCAGGGATGGGGAGGTTGGTTGAGTCAGAGGTATTGAGATGCTGTACGTGATAAAATAAAGGTGTGGTTTTCTTGAATAATCATACTACCTTTTTTTCTTTATGTTAAGGGATCCTGAGACCAAAGGTGGGGTGTGGGGCGGAGCCAGGAGTAGGAACAGATTACTGGAAGGAAGCCAACATCAGCAAGGAGGTGGGACACCGGGCTCAAAGCACAGGCAAAGGACTTACCATAAGGTTCTGGGGCCTTTAGGGATCCTGAGATCAGATGTTGAATTTTAAGTTTTACTTTTCCTTGGTGTGAAACCCTTGTGATCTCTTCAAATCATCCAACAGCTGGTCACACATACCCATCAGGGATTCCTTAGGCATTGCCAACAAGAGTTCAATGCCACCAATAATCTGGAGTGTGGGAAGAGAAGAAACTTCATTCAGATGAACAGTTAGCAAACTGGGGAAACAGCCCCAGGAAGAAACCACAGAGACAAAGTGGAGGCTGTCTTCATCAGGCAAGTTCCCACCCTGGTACCCGATTTGTCTATGTTTATACAAATGAGAAATTCAAATTTGCAGCGATGGTCCAAACAGCACTATCCTGACTGGTTGGTTTCACATGTTGGAGTGGCTCTAATGGATCAGCAGAGATACAAATAGGAACATAGCTGCACAGATCCGATTGGATGGGGCAGGTCTCAGCCCATCGGTCAAAGAGGATTCCAGGAACTCCTTTATCAGGGACCTGCTCAGCGGGCAGGAACACAGTGGAGGAGATTGGTAGCTCTGTCATAACTTCCCTGAAATGCTAGGTGTGAAGGAAGGGGCTTTGCCCAGGTATGGGGCTGGGCAGTGATTGAGAGTAGGCTCCTCTCAGCCTTTCTTTGCAGGCCAGGCCAAAGCAATGTCAATATTGTACCCCAGGGTTCTGGGAGGTGACCAGCAGCAAGCCAACAGATCCATGGCAGGCCAGAGCTACTACAGGGACCAACATTGGGTCAGCCAGGCGAGAAATTCCCTTTCCCCAAATATTCCAGAGGAAGACAAACAGTACTGGAGAGGGGCGGGGAGGAGGGCTCTCTAGCTGCAGGCAGAGTCCTCCGCCCCGGCAACCTTCTGTCTTTCAGAGCAGGTAAAGCCCCTCAGACCCACTTTCTCTGAGCTGGGTCCTCCTCCAGACCTGGAATAAGGCTTCTTCTGCTCACTCAGGGTCCTCTCTGACATGCCCCCCCCCCCCCAGCTCACCATTCCCCTGGCCCCGCAGAGTTCTGCCTGACAGAATGGCAGGGCCCACACTTAGTTCATTCCCCACATTAAAAAAAAAAAAGATTTTATTTCTTTCTTTCTAGAGAGAGGGGTAAGGAGAAAGAGGGAGAGAAATCAATGTGTGGTTGCCTCTCACACACCCCCTACTGGGGACCTGGCCCACAACCCAGGCATGTGCCCTGACTGGGAATCAAATGGGTGACCCTTTAGTTCGCAGGCCAGCACTCAGTCCACTGAGCTACACCAGCTAGGGCTCATTCCTCACATTTATTTGAGGGCCTACTACGTGCCAGGAACTTCTGAGGTAACCACAATCAACCAAATAGATCAGGAGTCAGCCAAGATAGGACACGCAGGTCAATGCTGCGGTGAACGAAGGAGCAGGGTGACACGTGAGGATGTGCCAGGGTCTGGAAGCCACTCCCGCCCACCCATGACCTCAGCCCGCGCCGCCGGCCTGCAGTCCCTCTCCACCCCCAGGGCCAGTCGATACCCCCACGCCCCTACCCTCCCGGGCCTCGGTTACTGTCGGTTTAACAGATGCGCCGTCTGGGAGAGGCTGGTTCCGTTTCATCCGAGCATCCTCACCTTGCATAGAGGATGAGCTCAGTAACTGTTGAAGGCAAGAATGGATGGATGGATGGACAGACGGAAAGATGCGTACTCGAGTAAGCACACCGTAAACTGGCCACCAGGCGGGTCACAGCGCCTAGCCACTCCTCGCAGCTTCGCGGGGTCCGGGGCTAAGGCGGTGAGGAGTGGGATACTGCAGGTCTTCAGGGGTTCGCTCAGCCCCAGGCCGGAGCCGCAGCGCCCTCTGGGAAGTGTAGTTCGCGCCTGCGCCCCGCAAGCCAAGGAGGCCCGGGGTCTCTGGGCGGAAGCGGGACCACCCCTCCTGGGAAGCGCGAGGGTAGGACTGGCCGCGGTGCGCCCCCCACCCTGCCGCTTCTCTGCGGTCATCGCCCCCGGCCCCGCCTACTCCCGCGCGTACCTCGGGATCTCTGTCCCCGCGTTGCAGAGAGTAGCTCCACAAGCTGCGGGTGGGGGAGCGAGCGACGGGAACCGCGCCGGAAGCTGGGAGCGGAGGCTGAGTCTGGGATGGCGAACCAGGTAAGGCGCGCCGGGACCCCGCTGTGAGCCTGACGGGGTCTGGGGGCGGAAAGCGGTAGTGCTCTCCTGGGCCGGTCTCCTTCCCGAGCTCGGCGGAGACCCCGGGGGCGGCGGGTAGAGCATGGGACCCTCCAACTTTAGGATCGGGCAGTACGGGGCCGCGAGGGCCGGGTGCGCAGGATGTCGTGCGCCATAGTCCAGTCCTCGGGCGACCCCTCCCCACTCCTCGCCTCCAGTCTACACCTACGAGGAGCGTCTCTCCACCTTTGGAACCTCGGTCCTTTGGGATAATCATCTTTCTCCCTCGGCTTGGCTTCTTAATTTTAATTAATTGTAAGTTGCTCTGGGAGCGGTGGGAAGGAAGGCCTCAGGAGAATGAGTACATCTGATACTTTTATTATTGAACAGACACCTCGCCCCCGCTGGGGGCAGGGGAGACACAATACTACTAGGTTCCTGCCCACCACTCCCAGCTTTTATACTTTAGGTAAGGTGTGCAGCTCCGGGAACTGAGGGGAAAGCCCCATCTGTGATAGCCTGAGCACAGTTCGGACAAGTTATGTAAGGGTGCTAGGAAGACAGGGTGATACCGGTGGGGGTTGCCATACGTTCTTCTTGGTGGGCTCCTGGAACGAGTTCTGTAACCTGGGTGGCGCCTGAGCTTGGGCCAGTATCAGGCAGCTGTAGACTTCATGGTTGGGGGTGTAGCGTGCGGACTGGTTCTGGGACAGGCTGTGTCCAGGCTGAGCAGTCCTTGTGCCTCGGTGTCATTAATGCTCCACAAACTCTTGGGAGGAAGGAGCAGCCATGCATGTTGGGCATTGTGGGAGCAGGGGCTGCCTCCCTTGCAGCTTTGGCAGTCCAGTTAGTGGTCCAGGGACACCCATACTTGGAATGTCCACTGGCCCCATGCTAGGGCCTCCTCATTCCAGTTTCCTCTTGTAAAAAATGAGGGGTTGGACCGTGGATCTTTCACACCTGATGTTCTGGGAGCAGTGTGTACTCACACTGCATAGCTCCATGAGAAGGTGGCCAGGAGTGGCTTTGGGGAGCAGTAGGGCACAGTGAGATGGAGAGGAGCAGGGAGGGCCTCCTGTCTTCCTGTCTAGTACCACTCCCAAAACCCAGGGATGTGTGAGTGGGCCCACAGCTGGGGGGCAGCAGGGTGTGTGATCTGGGAGCCTGAGCCTGAGGCATATTTGGGGAGTGAGTCAGGCTGGAAGGATGGGGAAAGATGGACCGGTCCTGTGGACATGGAAGCTGCGGTTTTCAGGCCGGGCTCGTGACACCGTGGGGGTGTCTTAGGAGGACCAGCGTGGCAGCAGTGAGCCAGTAGGCTGCTTAGTTACACAACCCTGGATCAGCCCAGAAAGCTTCTCTCCGTTGGTTGAGGGAGGGCGGTCTGAGAGCCCAGAGGGTGAAGTTGGGCCCAGGGAGGGTGGTGGGTCCAGACTGCAAGTCAGAGGTGGGTTTGGTTTGCATTTTTCACCCTCATTCTTGCGCACTCCCTTGCACACACATTGCTGACTTCTCTGCTTTTCGGGGAACAGAGGGACGCCGCTGATGGGACTGCCTACTGCAGCCACAGTCCATTTTCATTCCTATTTTATAAGAACTTCGTCATAGAAGAGTTTGTTTTGAGGCTGAGGTGGTGAAAGGCCTAGGAACTGTGCCTTCCAGGTGTCTAGAAGAGCTGGGTATATTAGCTGGGTGATAAAGAGGCACTTGGAGTGTGTGGGGAAGAACGCGTGCTGTGTAGCCAGAGGTGGAAGGCTGTGACCTGCAGCTGGGCGTTAAGCAGGCGGATTTGGCTGCAGTAACGCTAATCATGCACTTACTGCATCCCAGCATCTGTTCCGGGCACTTTCCCTGTATTAACTCATTTAATTTTCACAGCATCCCTGTGACGTAGGTTGTTGGTGATCCCAGTCTTAGAGATGAGTTTGGCGAGGTGCCACAGCCAATCTGAGGCAGAGCAGGGACTGGAAGGCCCACAGCCTGGCTCCTGAGGGCAAGCCCCAACCCCCGCACCGTCCCCTGTCTGTGCCTAGAACTTTGTAACTGCCGAATCAGGTCAGGCCAGCGATAGCACCAGCAGCTGGGAGTGGGATAGGCGCCCATGACTGAAGGCACTGAAGGAGAAATCAACAAGCCACTCTATTTCCGGTGGAAATGGGCATGAAATGTTCACTGCTCCTTCAAGGTCCACAGGAGCTGACTGTGATTTCTAGTTCGCAAACGTGCTTCCTTGGACTGCTGGTGCCTGGGGAGAGGAGAGGAGCCGAGGGGCTGGTTCACCAGGGAGTTTTCGTTCACAGGGGACCAGGCAGGTGCCACCCAGGCTCTAGCCTGTGACTGGACGGCCTGTCGGAATCACCTGGGAAGTTTCAAAATGCCTGTCTCTAGGCCCAGGACGCACTAAACTGTGATTTAGTGGATCTAGGGTGAGGCGGGAAATCCGAAACGGTGAAGTGCGTCGTTGGAACCTCGAAGCCCTTTGTTTTGTTGGTTCTGTTGTAAAGAAAGAGCTGCTGATGGGAGAGGCTGAGGGTACGGAGCCAGTACTCCACCTGGCTCACTGCGCAGGTGCCGCGTGCTGGCTTGAGCGGGCTCTCCAGCAGCACCTCCGCTCGGCTCTGCCCGGCCCTTGCTCCCCGTTCGTGCTCCAGCCATGTAGCGGTGGCTACAGGATCGTTCCTTGTGCTCAGGACTCTTACCCGTCACCGCCTTGAACAAATCTGTTTAAATGTTCAGCTTTTATCAAGAGGGGTGGTGATGTCTGATGAGAGATGACCCCATGTTTATCCCTGCAGACTTGACCAGAGAATAATGGTTTAGAAAATTGGATGTCGGATACTTGGTTTCTTGTTTACTGACCTCGTTGTTACTGGTTGTGGTCACTGTCAAGCACAGTGGAAGGGAAACCACGATTTCAGTCCGAAGGCCTGAGCCCTAGACTTGGCCCCAAGGCTGTCTGCCCACTCGGCTCGCTGTTTCACCCATCCGCGCGTCAGACCCTTCCCCCCTCACCGAGGACAAATGTGTCACCAGCATAACACTGTTTTGTTAATCAGATGGGAGATCTGAAGTGCTCTGAAACATGTCAGAATCACGCCTCTGCTGACCTGTGGGCCCCTCGAGGACAGAGCCTGTGTGTGACACATGTCACTTAGCAGCCAGCATGTAGGTGTTAAAGTTAGGGTGGGGGAGAGAGGCAGCCGGAGCTAAGGGGCTGGCTGTGTGGTTGGTGCACACCGTACACGTGCAAATGGGCGTGTCAGGGAACCCGCATGCGCAGAGAGGCAGTCACGGGCCACGAGCCCCAGCTCTCGTCATCAGATAGGGAGCTGTCCAGCCTGGCTGCCGTTCACAGCAGGGCCCGCGTTCCATGGAGAAGGGCCCGGGAAGGGTCAGCTAATGTCCCTGGTCTGGGAAGTGGCCTTGCTAGAAAGGTGGACCCTGCGTAGCTCAGTGTGTTTGTGCCATCAGCCTGTTGCCTGGATCAACGTGGACCTGCCGAGCCAACTCTGTGTTGAGCTTTGGAAGGTGGAGGAGAAATGAGCCTCCAAGTCCATCCTGGGTGTGGGGGTGTCTTGGGTGGAACTCTTGATTGGCAGCAGCAGAGCCTGATGTTGGTCCTTACACCCCTGGTTATGGTTCTTATGGGAATTGACTTATGGGGACCGCACCCACAGGGGACAGACAGATTAGTCAGAATGGCCAATTCCTTCATATACAGTAGTTTCCCCTCATCCCTGGTGCCACATTTTGTGGATTCAGTTACTCAAATTCCGGTGGCCTCAGGTGTCCTTGGCTTGTGGCTGCATCACTCCAGCCTCTGCCTCTGTTGTCACGTGGCCGTCTCTTGTGTCCATGTGTCTCTGTTTTTCTTACAAGGACACCAGCCATGCTGGGTGAAGCCCCCCCCCCATTCCAGTATGACCTAATTTTAACTAATTACATCTGCAATGACCCTATTTCCAAATGGGACCACATTCACAGGTACTGGGATGAGGACTCCAGCATCTCATTCCAGGGACGCAGCCGACTCCCATCACTGTCTTGGGAACATGAATCTCCCTGTTGCTCCTTTACCTGGTCCTGTGTTTCTGGTGTCCCCCTCACACTCGCTGTGCCCTGCTCCCCGGTGTGCACCTGGCCTCAGGGGAATGGAGCCAGCCAACTTCCCGGAGATTGTGCCCACAGGTGCCCATCGCCTTCCAGGACCTGGCCGTGAGGTTCTCCGAGGAGGAGTGGCAGCTGCTGGGGGAGGGGCAGCGGGAGCTCTACAGGGACGTGATGCAGGAGAACTACGAGGCGCTGGTCTCCCTGGGTAAGGAGCTGGCGGTGCCCTGGGGCCTCTCTTGGGGAGGTGCGGTGTGAGCCTGGGCTGAAAGTGGACGGGGGCTGGGTCCAGCACCAAGCGCATCCAGAGTCTCCCTGGGGAGCCCCCAACCCCCTCCCCCCAGGCCTTTAGTCTTCATTTACAAAGGAGCAGCATTTCAGGTGGCTCTCGGCTGAGCTGGTGGCCTCACTGGTCTTACATGCCATCATCATCTCTGTGGACTACACTGGGGTTCTGGGTACGCTGCAGTGGGGGTGCTAAAAAGCTAGGGAGACACTGAGCAAGGTGGCCTCCCAGGCCCTGGCACTCGGCGGTCCTTGGTGTTTGGGTGGCCACAGGAAGATGTGCGAGCAGGTGTGTGGATGTGTGGACGCCAGGGCAGCCTGCCTGCTTGCACTTGCAGGGCAGAGGTGGGCTTCCATTCTAGGGGGACCGTCCCTCTTTTTTTCTCAGGGACAGCTGAGCTGGTCCCCCTCTCTGCCTTCCTGTCTCCCTCGGAGCCTGGCAGAGCCAGGAGCAGGAGCAAAGTGGGTGAGGGACAGGTGCCTCCTGGGGGAGGTGCCCTAGGTGAGTAACCTTGTTGATGGAGGCCAGGCCCCTTTGGGTGTCCTGGTCCCCCTGGGCAGCTTGGGCCTAGGTGGACTCACTCTTGTCCCTTCTACCATGGGGTCCTTAGCCCACAGCCCCTCTCCTCACCGGACACTGTGACACCAGCCCTCCCCACCTTGCCAAGCTGCTGGCCCCAGCCCCACCATGACCTGTCAGCCCTTGTCCCTCTGGGCCGGTACAGTTGCCGGTGGCATGACCTGCTCAGAGAAACGCGGAGTTGCCATCGGTCTGTTTCACCTCAGGAGTCCCCTTTCTTGCCACCCCCCACAGAGAGCCCAGCTGCAGCCCCTAAAGGTGCCCTCAGGCCTGGCTGGGCCCATGGGCAGGTCACTAGGCCTGAGCCCGGGGCCTCTTTGTCTCCTAGCCATGGGTCTCCCCTTTGCTGCTGTTCATGTGGTAGGGGGACCACATGAGGCGCTGGTGTGAGGATGACACAAAGCGTGAGTGCTGAGCTGATGTGGGTGTGGGGGCTCACTGTGGCCTCTCAGCAGGAGGAGCACCCCAGCACAGCCTGCACCTCACTGCGCTGGTGCAGCTGGTGAAGGAGATCCCGGGGTTCCTGTTCGGGGAAGTCAGCCCTGAGAGCGGGGGAGCAGGCCTGGATGGGGAGCAGCCGAGCCCCGAGGGTAAGTCGGACAGCAGGGCGGCCTCTGCCATCTGCAAGGTGAAGTTCAAGCTGTGGCAGCGCCCTGTGGCCTGTGCCATGTGCCTGCCTCTGACACGTGGGTGGGTGATACGACAGCAGCTTCTGACCTTTCTCTTAGTGGTTTCTACACAGCTTCATCCACACCCTTGTGGCCCCGTCACGTTGTGCCCTGCGTGGCAGGTGAGGCCAGTGCCTGTTCTGTAGATGAGGAAGGGGAAGCTGTGCCTTGTCTGAGTGGCCGGTGGGGACAAAGTTCCCCCTCCAGGCCTGAGCTCTTCCCGCCTCCCCATTCTCTCCTTCCTGCCCCGTGCCCTGCTCACTCGCCCTTCTCTTCTCAGGCCTCACCTCCTCAGGGGGCCTGTGCCCGCCAGCCTGAGCCTTAGGGTTCCTTTGGGACTGGGAACCGGCCTTTCAGAGCTCGGGGTGACAGGCAGAGCTTCCTGCCGTCCTGGTCATTGTTGGTGGAACCTGCCGAGGAAGGGCTGGAATGGGACAGCGTTGGGAGCATCTTACCCGCTGCTGGGCTTTCATTTCAACTTCCGGTGTCCTCTCCCTCCTCCCGGCAGCGGCTGTCACGGTGGAGACTTGTCCTCTCCAGGGCCTGCTCAGCTGCCTTCCAGACCCGCCCATCGGCCGGCCCAGTCTGGCCAGCACGCCCAGCAGTAGCTCATCGTCCAGCGGGTCCCCCAGAGCCAGGGGACAGGGAAGTCCCCTCCCTATCAGTGAGTGTGACCCAGGGCAGCAGAGCCCCAACCCCGGAGCTGGGGGGTCTGGATCCCATGCCCTGTTCATTTTCTCTAAGACTCAGTTTCCCTTGTTGCTAAATGGGCCCAGCTCCCTGGGGAGCAAGACAAGTGCTCAGCCCCCATCTGTCGACCGGAGAGGGGGCGATGCTCAGTGCCCGTGGGGCCCTGCGTGCTCACGCTGCTCATGTGGCAGACGTGGGGGCGGCTGCTGATGTGCAGGCCCATCAGCAGGTGACACACTTGTGCTCACCTGGTCGGGTTCTCAGACCTGCCTATCGAGGCAGCCCGAGGAGCAGGGAGGGGGTGAGGGCAGCCGTTAGACTTTCTCCGGGGTCTCACTTCATTTTGTAAAATTCTTGCAAAGTTTGCATTTGCTCAAATGTCTGTTTTTATTAAAAAATATTTTAAATTAATGTGGGATAAAATCAGCGCCCCTGAAAATCATGCCCCATTTAGTCTGTGGATTCGGGTGTCACCTGGCAGGTCTGCTCCAGGGTTCCATGTCCCCACATTTGAGAAATTCGAGTGCAGAAGGGGGGCCTGCATGTTGAGGTTGTTGCTGTCACTTGCTGAGTCCAAGTCCAAGGCTGGAGTTGGGGGAGGGTCCCAGGCATTGGGAGTGAACAGCCTTAGTATTTACAGTTTCTAGGAGGAACAAGGGAAGGGGGTCCTCTCCCTCCCCACCTTCCTGAGGAAACCCCTCCGGAACAAGCCTCAAAGGAGCTGGCTTCGCAACCAGTTGAGGGTCCCATGACTTGGCTGCCCCCTGGGACTTGGGGGCCGGAGAGGTCCGTGCCTCTGTGGGTACCAGGCCTGGGCACCTCCCCAGGGGTCAGGAGCCAGGGCTGGAAAGACCTTCCTGTCTCTCTTCCTGCAGAAACTGCAGACACACTGGGGCCTGCAGAGCAGGAAAGCCCTGGAGCCCCAGGCAGGGAGCGCAGCCCTCCCACCGGCAGCCCTCCCACTGGCAGCCCTCCCACCGGCAGCCCTGGCAGAAGGAAGAGCCACAGGAAACAGCAGAGGGGGACTTCGGGGGCAGGTGAGAGGCTGGCAGCTGTGCTGGAGCTGAGCAGGCCGGGGAAAGGGAGGCACGTGGCATCCTCTCCCATCCCAGCCTCCTGACAACCCTACAGCACAGGTGTCGTCCCTCCCATTCTCGTGTACAGGCAGGGAATCTCTGATGCCCTGTCCCCCCTCGGCTGCCACCCTCAGGGCTGTGCTGACCTGGCCAATCTTGCAGGTCCCACGGGAACCTCTCCTGGGAACAGCCCCTTGCAAGGCCTCATCAACTGCCTGAAGGAAATCCTTGTGCCCGGTCCCCAGCAGCCCGAGGCAACCGCGCGCTTGCTTTCTGGCCCTGGCCCGGGCCTGGCCCGGCTAACCAGGGTGGCGCTGGGGCCTGGGAGCCCGCCCGGCAGAGGTGAGTCCCGGGGATGCTTCTGGGGGAAGCCCCTGAAACCCGAATTGGCTTTCTCTGGATACTTCCCTCTGAATGGAGTGTCTTCCTGAAGCGTCATCCCCAGCTTGGGTGCTCCTGCGTCCTGAGGGTCGTATTTCCGGGGCTGGGCGGCTTTCCGCACAGCAGCGTTGGGGCAGCTGGTGAGGAAAACGCAAACGCAGACCCAGGGCCCTTTTGTGTTCTTCACTCGCCCCGGTGTGGGGACCAGGAGGAGGAGGTGCTGAGTGCCACTTCACCTTGACACTGGGTGGGGCACTTAGCGTGGACTTGGGGGATCTGGGCTGCGTGGTGGGGCTGGAGCACCTGTCCTGGAGTCCGACACCTGTCAGCTGTGCGGGCTGAAGGTTCGCAGAGCCTTGGAGCCTAAGGTGCGCGACTTACTGTTCCCACCTGAGAGAGCTGTGTGAAGCTTAGGCACAGTATGTGTGCATGTGTGCACATGTATGTGCAAAGGCTGGGCCTCCTCCATACACGTCCCGTTCAGGGTCTACAAGCGGCAGCCCGGTGGCCCGCTCCCCCGTTTGTGCTTAGAGACACACTGTGCGCTCTGCCGTTGTCTCCTGCCCCTTCTCTGACCTGTCTGGGAGGCATGGTGACAGGTGGCTTTATACCTGCCACCAAGACCACAGTGGCCTGTGCAAGGTGACCCAGCCCTTCAGATTTTCGGCCCTGACCTCTTTACCCACCTACCTGGGTTGTCCACTTCCTGTTTGTCCAGGAGACGGAGGACACCCAGCCCAGGGTGAAAACGTGTTGCTGTCTCCCGCAGTGAAGACGGAGGCAGCGTCCGGGGGTTGTCCCCTCCAGGGCCTGCTGAACTGCCTGAAGGAGATCCCAGTGGCCCAGGACGCACACCCCAGCCCTCCAGGAGTGGGGGAGCCACAGCTGCCTGAGGATGCAGGGGCCTGGAAGAGGACTTCCGGAGGTAAAGGCCACTGGCTGGGTTGCGCGGGCCCTGGACATCGTCCGCTCCTGCTGCTGCTCCAAGCGGGGCCATGGGTGACCCTCCGCAGTGCGACAGGCAGGCCACACGTCTGTGTGTTGCTCAGAGTGGCCACGAGTCGGGGATTGTCACCATAAATGGAGCTGGTCACACAGGAGGTGACCCATCAGTTCGTGATCGTTTCCCACATTGGCTCTTAAAGTAGGAGCCAGGAATTCCAGGAGGAGGTGGGTGTAGAGGGAGGGAGACGGGAGACAGAGAGCAGAAGACAGAGCTTCAGCCCATAGACATTCAGGGCATTAATTCTGATGTTGGGGTTCTCATCCGTGTGGGCTGGGGTAGGATTTCCATGCACGGCAGCTCACCTGTGCTCAGTGGCTTCTCAGGAGAAAGTTCAGTTGAGACAGGTGTGCTGGCCTTGGGGGGAGGAGCCTGATTTGGGGCTGCCTGGGGAGTGCTGGCCTGACTCCCTGTGGAACCCTGTGGAGGCACTGGGGCAGGGGGGTGGTTAAGAGTTGGTCCATCTGCTGGTGGCTGAGTGGTGACTGCTTCAGAGGTGAGGCTGCGGTGGGGACCAGCGGCCTCAGGAGCCCCATCCTAACCCCTGAGGGCCCCATGGGGGGCTTCCCACAGGGCCCAGACCCCTGCAGACCCCTCCTCCCTGCCCTGGTGCTGGCCGAGTGCTCTCTGTGAAGGTGGAGGACAGCTGGGCCCAGAGCCCCCCAGCGCCTGCATCCTGTCCGCTTAGCAAGCTGCCCCACAGTCCCTGTGCCACTGGCAGCCAGGGGGGCGACGGAGACACCAGCAGGGTCCTAGTGCCCAGCTGGGGCCCTGCAGCTCAAGGTGAGGCCCGACTCATCTGCTTGAGTCCTGAAGGGGTTCTCAGCCCCCCAACAGGGTTCTGCGTGCCCGCAGGGGAAGAAGCGGGTTCAGGGCACAGGGGGAAGCCAGCTGTCCTCTCCACGCAGTTAACCCCATCCTTTCACTCACGCCCTCCTCAGCCTGGCCTCGCCCAGGGAGGGAGCCCTCCATTGGGAGGACCTTCATTTGCAGAGGTTTCCTTGCTGTCGGGGTGCTGGCCACTGCACACAAGTGGGTTGCCCACCCGCCAGGACCTGGGGGTATAGTTGCTGATGTTCCCCCTGTGCCAACAGAGAGCAGATCTACGTCCCCACAGGAGGGTGTCCTGTCTGGCAGGCTCCCACGCCTGGTGCAGGACTTGTCCCCACAGAAGGAGCTGGGCGGGGCAGCCAGCCAGGGGCCAGGCCAGGGGACCTGCCAGAGATGGTGAAGCGCCGTCTCCCCTGTCCCAGCCAGCAGTGCCTCGAGCTCACCCCTGGAAGCCCTGGAGGCCTGTCTGAAGGGCATTCCCCTGAGTGGGTCGTTGCCTCCCCAGCCGCCGGCCTCCTCTTGGTTCCGGAGCCCCCAGCTGGGAGACGCCGGGTCTCCGAGGCCCGAGCTGCAGCCCCGAGGACAGCACAGTCAAGGTGGACCTGGCCCTGGGATGGGGTGGCAATGCCGAGAACGCTGATGGGTCCCTCCTCCTTGTCCTGGGCCACTTAACGTGCATGTTCCTCTCCCTTCCCACTCCTGCCCCCTGTCATACCTGCCCCCAAACAACTCCTGAACTGGGTGGGAGCCAGTTCCGCTTTCCCTGCCCACCCCCTCCTCTCAGCTCTTCCTCACCCTCCAGCCCCAGGAGGCTGGTGGCTGGGCTGCGTGGGGTAAGGTGCTGCGGTACGTTGATCAGCACTGTGAGCGCCCTGACCAAAGGGGCGGCCCCGGTGGGAGATCCTCCAGGGCAGGTCTCGGGGCGCCTGCCTGCCCACAGCTCAGGGCCCAGGGGGCCTCTTCTCTAGCAGCTGTCCCCTGGTGCCAGCTGTGCTGTTTTCCTGCAGAAGCGACGGTGGGGCCTCTTCTGGCTCTGGGCCTGCAGGGCTTCACCAGGGATGGCCCTGCCCTCCCCCCAGGGCCCCGCAGCACCCCCACCAGCTGCTCCTCATCCAGCAGTACTGATGGGGACCTCGATTTCCAGAGCCCCAACGGCAGCCAGGGGCGCAGGCCTGGAAAAGGTGAGCTGGCTGGCCTGAGGCTCAGGGTCGAGCCGGGGAAGGAGGGGGGCAGCCCTGCCCACTGTGGCGTCCAGTGCACCCCGTCGGGTCCCTGTGTGCAGTGCTGGCAGCAGAGCCGGGGCGTCCAGACAGGCGACAGCACTTGTCCGGGTGGGGGCACCTGTCTTAGCAACTTGGCTCCGAAGGGTCAGGACAACACCTAAGATCTCTTAAAAAATAAGAAGGGTTTTCTTTTTAGCGTCAAATCCTTTTTTATCCCATCCACAAAGAAGTAAGTGCCTGGGACATCAGACTGACCTCTGACTTGGGAAAAGAACTATGTGGGCTTTGTGTAAAACCGCATTAAAGAGCGTGTTGGGTGCCCTGCATCTCCTGAGGTCCCTCCGCATTGAGGCACCCGTGGTGAGCTGTCACCTCTTTAGAATCTTGCAAGACTCTCTCTCCAGAGTTCATCCTTGACCTTGTTCTTCTCACAAGGAATAGCACAGGCCTTAGTCTACCATGTCCACAGAGCCCGGCCCCCCGGGGCTCCCATGTCCTGGCCCGCTCACTGCTGGTGCACAGGCCCCCGGCTCACCCTGGACTCTGCGGCAGGCCAGTTAGGCCCATGGGACAGTCCCGGGGCCCTCCGGTGTCCAGGATTCCTGCACCCTACCAGGGAGCAGCCCCTTGGGTGTGGGGGCTTTTTCCTCCCAAAACAGCCGACCTTTCTTTGAAATTTTTGGTTTTAAATAGATAATAGAATCACATGGTCTTGTTCAGAAGCCAAAGCAGGTTATGTGGGAAAGGTGATGTCACCCTCGCACTCTCCCCTGCCTCCAGCACCTGTGGCCCTCCCCGAGCCACCGCTGCTGTGGGCTCTCACCTCCAGAGTCGCTGCGTGGCCGCGCTGCTTACCCCCTCACGCAGGTGGTGGCGTCCTGCGCACCGCTCCGCCGCCTTGCTCTTTGTCTCAGCGTTGGTCTCCGACGTCTGTTCCGTCTTGGTGCTCCTCGGACACTGGCGGTGCCCCTGCGCTTCGGCAGCTGTGGGGTCTCCCCTTGTGGGGGCCGCACGTCTCTTTCTCGTGCTGCCTCTGTGCACGGGCCTCGTCTTCTGGGCAGCCCAGGCTGTGAGGGGATTTCACGCTGCTCTTCAGAAGCTTCCAACCCAGCTCCCTGGCTCTCTCTCTCTGTCGCCCCAGAACTCAGCAGTGCCCCATGGGGAGCACCGCACTAGGGGTCCCCCGATTGACACCTGGCTGGCCCAGCCCTCGCGCCGTCCGGCGCTCTGTCACTTCCACAGCTGTCACTGGAAATGTGATTGTTGCAGTTTGGTTTTGTTCCCTGGTTGAACTGCGTTAGCGTTGGTCTGCCTCAGCCTCCCCCGTGACACTAAGAGGGTGCCCTTGGTGTTGCCCTTCGGTCCTCAGGGCCGTCCTGTGGGCGAGGCTGGGTGGCGCTGGGTGTCCTGATCCCGTGCCTGCGGCCAGTCTCCCTCATCGCAGCCCACTGACCTGACTTCAGGCAGGCGGCGGGATGGGTTGACCCAGCTGGAGCAGGACCAACGCAGGCTGGGGGCCAGGTCTCAACCCAGGGGCCCTGTGCTGCCATGACAGGTCCAGCACTCTGTGCCTCCGCCCATGGGCCCAGCTGCCCTGGACACGGTGCAGGCGAGGCCCCGGGGTGCACAGAGGCCGAGCCCCGACTCAGGCTGCACACATTGGTTTTCACAGGGATCCCAGTCAGAAGCGCCCCCCTCCAGGGCCTAGAGAATTGTCTCAGAGAGATACCTGTGCCCAGGTCACAGCCTGCCTGGTCCTGGTCCTCAGCAGGGGACAGAGAGCCCCAGAGAGTGGAGCCCAAGAGTTGGACTGCAGACAAGGAAGGTAAAGCATGGTTTCCTAGGGGTCTGGGAGCAGGAAAAGGTGTCCTATGCTGGCACCCCAGATGCTGCATGCCCCAGCCAGCGGGCCCACATCCGCCCCTGAGATGACCACAGACGGATTCAGAGTGAACTAGAATCTTACAGTCCCAATTCCAAACACCTAGGATATGGGTGCTGATCCTCAGAGTGACCAACACGTTCCCACAGTTGCCTGGGAACGACCTGGGCAGAGGCTAGTGTGCGGGCAGAAAACCAGGGGCTGCCCGCCTCTGCGCAGGGGTGCAGTTGGGGGGCCTTCAGCTGCCAAGTCCAGGCCTGAGCCCAGCCTTGGCCGTGGAGGAGTGTCTTCCCATCGTGGCTGTGCTGGCCCTGTGTGCCTTGGTGTCTGGCGAGTCACTGAGCTGCGGGACCCCCAGGAGCCCAGGGGATGGGTCTGAAGAGATCCTGGAGGATCTGCAGGGCGGGTGTGTGTGCCATTCCCGGTGCCCGAGGACGCAGCGAGGGCGGTTCTCTGTCCATTAGCTTCCTTTCCTCGGTGCCCACACGGGCCCCGCGGGGCTGACAGGCCTCTCGGCCTCTCATTAAAACAGGACTTCGGAGTGAGGCCCCCAGGAGCCCGTGGCCGGCCAGCCCACAGGCACTGTCCTCCAGCAGCGTCCCTGCCTGCTGCCAGCGAGGGCTCAGAGACCACACAGCCCCCCGGCCGGGATCATGGAGGTGGCTCCAAGATGGTGAGCTGATGCTTGCCCCCGGCACTTCCTGGCATGTTTCCCTCCAGATAAAGTCTGTGATGAGGAACCAGGTTCCCCTCCCCTCTCTGTGCCTCTGTTCCTCCCTGTCATGCACCCTTCCCCAGTCTGCATCTCTTCACTAGGCCGTGGCCGAGCACAGGAGCGGGGGCAGGTGAAGCCTGCTTCGGAAGCCTGCCCGCGGCCCGCCGACGTGCTGGGTGGCTCCGGCCTGTGTGGGGCTTCTAGTGCCCTCACCGGACAAGAGCGGCCTTCCAGGGCCTCCTGTGGGCAACCCAAGCCCATGGGATGCTGTTGGATGACCAGTCCTGGGGCCTGGCTGGGACCGACTGCTAGTGGCTCTCAGGGCCTTCAGGCTTCTGGAAAGTTCCCCAGCTGGCTTTCCAGAGGGGCTGGGGCCTAGCTGGGCTCCGGCTTCACTTCTGCCCTCCGTCATGGCAGAGAGGATGTTCGGGGCTACCAGGGCTCGTCTGCAGTCCTTGACTGGGCTGTGTGCCTGTTCATACAGGCAGGGGCTCCTCCTCCCTGTCAGGCTGATCCACAGAAGGGTCTCTTGTCACTTGCCCAGGGGCAGCCACCACGCCCTCTCCACTTCACTGCCTAGAGAACTCTCTGAAGGGGATCCTGCCCGGGCGGCCTCTGCGCTTCGCCTGCTTGGCTGGCCCTGGCCCCGGCCCCAGCCCCAGCCCCAGCACTGGCTCCAGCTCCAGCTCCAGCTTCAGCAGCTCAGAAGGAGAAGACCCAAGGCTGGAGTCCGAGCTCTGGCAGCGGCTCCTGCAGGGTAAGCTTCAGGTGGAGGGAGGAGGCAGGGAGCTATGCCCCCAGCTGGGGCCTCCACCCTGACACCAGCTTTGTGATGCAGAGAGGGACCCTCTTCCCAGCAGCAAGAGCCCTGGCGAAGGCCCCAGGACAGCAGAGCCCAGGGAGCGCTTTGGTCTCGGTGCAGGTGAGCCTGGGGTCTCCGGGGAGGGGCCTGTCCCCGGGAGGCTGGGTTCTCTGTCTCACCTGTCACTTCACCTGACTCTGGCCAGAAAGTTCTCTACTTTTGCCATGCTCAAGGTCCCCATGAGATGAGTCACATCCGAGAGAAAGGTGGGGCTGTTGAGGCACAGAGGGTTCCAGAAGTGTTAAGTGAGTGTGTTTAATTAGAAAGCCTGGCAATGAACTTGATGGGTATGGGGCATAATGTTACATGTGTAATATGCACACATTGTACGCACCGAATGATGTTTGTACACACACACACACACACACACACACACACACTGTTGTGAAGCCCTGGCCTGTGGACAGTGATGCCCTCAGCCAGGAAGGCCCAGGGCACGCCTTCCCCCCAACACTTCTCAGAGTGAGCCCCACTGATGCTGCCTC
This sequence comes from Anoura caudifer, assembly GCA_004027475.1. Taxonomy (NCBI): domain Eukaryota; kingdom Metazoa; phylum Chordata; class Mammalia; order Chiroptera; family Phyllostomidae; genus Anoura; species Anoura caudifer. Next base: position 120,755 of record PVKU01004894.1, read on the forward strand.
TGCCCCCCACCGCCCGTCCGGGGCTAGGTCCGGGCAGGCCGTTCTGCTGCTGCTTACAGTCACAGGATGCGCTTCAGCCAACCCCTCAGAGCACTTTGAGGACGGGACTTAGCACTCATGCGGTGCGCTTGCGAGGTCACGGGCGGAGAGAGAAAGCGCGCGAGGACCTGGGCCCCTGTGTCTGTCACCATCGTGCTGGGGTGTCCAGGGTTTGGCCTGTTCACTCTTTATTGGCTAATTTAAAACGTAACAGCGGGAATCAGGATGCAGGAAGGGAGAAGTGGAGGTTGCTCAGATGGCCAGTTATCTAGGTCATGCAAGGCTTTCTGAACAAGGGACCTTTACAGAGTTGGGGTGGCCTGGCTCCTTCCCCGTCGCTGCCTAGTAGCGCTCACACCCTGGCCGTGTGTTTACCCCAAGTGGCTGTCTCTGGAAACGGAGGCTTCAGCCATCCGAAGCTTGGTGTCAGGGACTTAGCAGGTATGCGTATGGATGTATGTATGTGTATATGACGATAACAGTATACATTGTTAAAGTTTGGTGATAAACAAAATGTCAACAGTGAGATTCATCCCCCTGGGAGACTTAGAGGCTGTCCTGTCAGGAAAGCTGGAAACACCGCCTGCCACCCAGGCCGCCTCGCTTCTCAGGCCAAGCCTGACTTAGCCATTGCCCCAGCAGGAAAAGCAGAGGAGAGGATGGGAGGCAGGGCCCAGCTGCCCAAGGGAGAAGCTGCTTGGAGACCCTGGGCTGGCCCGACCCCCTGGGCAGCACTCAAGTAGGGTGGGGTGGTTGATTGGTCAGGGAACAGGGCTGTCTTTGAACTCAGGCTGGTGGCCCCATGCTGTCCTTGGCCTCTCTGCTGGCCCAGGCTGCTCCTCACTGCCCAGTGGGACTGGTGCGAAAGAGCCCAGTGGGCTGGGCACGGGTCTTGCAGTCCCCCATGGCCCACAGGGCGCCCCCAGCCTGTCCCCATGGAGCCTCGCTGGCAGTGGGACCTGCACATCACAACCCTTTCCACCTGCTGTCCCCCGCCCAGCCTGCCTCCTGGGCTGCTCGGCCAGAGTCGGGCTCCCTGATGGACCAAGTGTGCCCGTCTTACATGTCATTTGAACTTAACCAAAGTTCAACTTTTTAAGCTCATGTCCAAATAGTCCTGCGTTAGAATGCCTCTGTCAAAACGGCACGCGTGCACACCGACATGTTCTGTGCTCTCTCTGCAGGGACGGTTGGGAGCCTCTGCCCTGCCCCTCGGCCAGAGAAAAGGCCCGGGCCGGGGCCCTGCCCGCCTCAGGGGTCAGCCCCTCAGCCCCCGTCCCGGAAGCCCAGGGTTAGTGAGGAATCCGGAGGCCCAGGGCCTGGACACAGAGGACCCAGTGCTGCAGGTGAACCGCTGGGCTCCCCGGCCCGTCAAGCTGTCAGGGGCCCTTCGGGCACAGAGGGGGGCATGTGCACGGCCACCCAGCCCCTGCCCTCTGCTCAGCCCCTTGCTGCAGGGTCACAGCTCGGGGAGGGGGGTGCGGGGTTGTTCACACCCTTCCGGGTTGTCTGGGTCCCAGGTAGGAAGAGTCTCACCTCAGGTTGCTTATTTCATGTCAGTGTTTCCTTACGGAAATGGCTGGCTTTTTCATAAAAGCATAGATGCCTTTCGGAGGCAGAATGGAGATTGAGATTTGTACCAGAATAGATACCCCAGAATCAGTGTTTGGAGTTTGAGTGGGCCTCAGAGAGCAGGTGTGGACACGGAGGCCTGGTCACGCCGTGTGACCTGGCCGCAGGCGTCCCAAGAACTGTGAGCGGTGGCTCCACATCAGCCCTGAGCCGGAGGAAGCTCCTCTCTAACTGCGTTAGCGACTCGGGCTCGGCCCCCTGGTCCGCTCTGGGACACGAACGGAGACCCTCGTACCAGGCTGCAGGAGTGGGCCACCGTGGCCCCATCGCTGTAGGTGTGGTTAGTCTGTGTAGGTGCAAGGTTGGCAGGCGTGCGCCTCCCTAAGACACAAGTGTGTCCTCCACAGCAGCAAGGTCGCTTGCGCTTAGTCAGGTCCTTCTCGAACGTGCGCAGGGGGCTCCTGCAGCCCCTCCAGCTCCACCGTTCCCTCTGACTGAAGCCCTGAAGGGCAGGCAGGAGCCAGGCTGGGTGGGGGGGACGGGGGAACTGCGGGTCTGTCTCGCCAGCCTGAGGTGGTCACAGGGTTTTCCCGGGAGATGTGCCTGAGGTGGAGACCAGTTCCAAGGGAACTTAGGGTGAAGGATTTGGTGATTTTTTTTTTTAAACTAACTTAAGAAATAACACCCTCTGGATCTATAACTGCTGAATGTGAAGGACTGAAGTCAGGGAGGGAGGAGCCTGGTGCTTTGCTTTTGACCAGTCTCACCAGGCCTCAGGTCAGACTGGCCCCCCCACTTATCTTCCAGCCGCTGCCCGTGGCCTCAGGCGCCTGCCCAGACTTCTCCAGGCCCTGCCCATTGGCTCCCCAGGGCATGTTTAGGTGCCCGAACGGCACAAGAACCTACTGACCATTTTCAGAAAGTCCAGTGTCCTAAGAAATCTCAGTTACCATGGAGACCCAACTTGTGGTCTATTCTGCCCATGAGTTTGGGGAACGGTGGGGAGACGTGGCCCCTATTGATGTTGTGAGCATTGTCATCGATACTCTGAAGCCTGAGTCGGTTCCTTCCCATGTAATGCCAGGCCTTCGGGAGGCAGGGTCCCGAATGCACTGACTCCGGGGCCCCCTGGGGGGAGAAAAAGGTCCTGGCAGCCTGAGAACACTCACTCTGCATCCCTGCCTTGGTTTTAGCCCGGCCCGAAGAGAGGCCGCTTCTCAGAGGCCTGCCTGAGCTGCCCCCCATGGCCACCGTTTCCCCGGCTTTGCCACCTGCCTCCCCACGGCCACCGTGTCCCTGTGGGAGTTCCCTTCGGCAGGAGCTCTGCAGCCTCAGTGCCGCCCTCTCGGAGAAGCTGGATCGGCTTGCCGAGGCTCTGGCAGGCCTGTCTCAGGAAGTGGCCACGGTGAGGGCCCAAGTGGATCGGCTGGGGAGGCGCCCTCGGGGCCCTGGACCGAAGAGCCAGGCTTCCTGGCCATGGGCCCTTCCCTGGGCACCTCACTGGGCTCAGGGCCCTGCTCGCAGGCACCTGCTGTACCGGCGGCAGAAGGGCCCCACCAGGCCAAAACCAAAGATCCTGCGTGGCCAGGCGGAAGGCTGCAGGGCTGGCGATGCCTCAGGCCTTTCCCGGGGGACACTGCACCTGGTGCCTCAGCTGCCTCCAGATGCCCCCCAGGCAGAACCTTCTGGAACCAGCTCCAGCCCTTCCCAGCATCCACCATCCTCAGTGTGCAGCCGTGCTGGGCTCACTGTGCACCCCCCACTCAGACACACAGGGGGCCCCCAGAACCCCCCTGCCCCTTCTGTGCCTGCTGCCTTCCCTCCCCGGATGGCCTCTCCTGCCTCCAGTGCAGACGCAGAGCCGTCGGCTGCAGCAGCTGTGCCAACAGAGACTCAAAACTGGCCCAAGGACCCCAATGGCCTGTTAGCAGGGGTCCAGAGAGCCCTCAAGGAGGAACTGTGGGGTGGAGAACTTAGGGACCCGAGGTGGATGGCCCCTAACCGTCTTCATCAGCTCAGCCCTGAGGGCATCCTGTCCCCAGTCACCTCTCCTAGGGGCCAGCCAGCCCCCACCTGCCGCTCCAGCCAAGCCTTCCCCATTTCAGGGCTGTGAACAGCTGGGCGTCCCCCTTGGCCTGACCGCCCGAGACTCCAAGATGTGTTTGCTCAGTGGGGCCGCCGCTTAGGGTGCATTCCTCAGCCACGCCTCTGCCCCGCTTGGCTCAGATTCATTCAGATGTTGCTTCTGTTCCATCTGCCGCCGGGACTCAGAGGCGGTGGTGCCTCGCACACCTCTGCACAGCATGCGTACCCAGGGGTGCCATGAGGGCCCCTCTTCCCTAACACCCAACCTTCCTGCTCTCAGTGCCAGGAAGGCAGCAGCGCTCTCCCTCCTGGTGGATACAGGCAGAGATTTCACTGGGTAGAGCTCCACTCCTTGGTCTAAGTTGGATTCGCCCATGTAGCTTCTAAAAATTGCAAAGGTGGTTGCTAGGGGAAGGGCCCTTGGCAAAAAGGGACTCAGTGGGTCCACACCAGGGCATGGCCAATCGGTCACCAGTCCTGGGACAAGCTGGCATGGCAGGCAAGGACACTTGAGGCCAGTCCAGTCCAGGTAGTCCAGATCCAATCAGCCTACAGGAAGTTTGCATTTTTTTTTTTTTAAAGAATATAAGTTATAAAATGAATGGTAAGACCCTTCACGATCTGCAGCCACACTCATCCCACGGGTCCAGGGCCACTCGAACCAAAAATGTTCACGGTTGTTTGCTGAAAGCCTTCCAGAATCACTGGGGTGAAGAATCTGTAGTTTAGGGCTTTGGGGGTGTGTCCCACACTTTCACCCACCGTATGAGGAAATGTCACTTTGGTGGGAGAAACTGAGGGGCCTTTCTGAACTCAGGAGTTCCAGGGGCTTGGAGGTGGAGGGCAGAGGAGGCTCTGCCTGTCACCATCCTGGCAGGTAGCCCGAGGACAGTCCCTGGCTGGCCTGGGCATGGGCCTTCCCTCCACCTGAGCTTCCTAGGCCACCGCCAGCCTGAGGCTGCTGCAGGCGTGGAAGGGAAGGTCCCGTTTCCATCTGTCAGAATCAGAGCCAGGTCCCACAGGCTCCAGGCCACTCCCCAGGCGTCCAGTGGAAGGAAGTCCACAATGGGGGTGGCGTCTGCAACACCCCATGATGTCACAGCTGCCTCCAGAGGGAGTTGGCTCATTGACTTGACTCACCTTTCAGTGTCGGTGTTTTAGACGTGGCTTCTGTCAACAGCCTGTGGTTGGATATTATTCTTTAATCCAGCTTGACAAGACTTTTTCTTCCTTCTTTGGAGCCCTGGATCCATTTATATGTAATAAAATTACATGTTTGGATTGGAACAGGCCTTCTCTCTGCGGATGTTGGTCCCACTGGTTCTGGGGGTTTTCGCTTTCCTGCTTTCGCTTGTACCCACAGCATCACGGGGTTTGTTTGTTTTCATGCATCCCGTTGCCCCCTGCTGACCTCAACGTTGAAAGAGCTGAAAGGAAAGCATCCAAATTTACAGTCGTATTTGGGAGATTTTAGCACACCTTTCCCAGGAATCAGTAGAATCCTAGGAAGGCTACAGAAGATGTGAACAACTCAACAAAAGTGGCCCGATTGGTGAGTGTGCAGAACCCCTCCCTGCAGGGCTACGAAATGCATACCCCTTCCAAGCAGACGTGGAACGGTCGCATAAATTGCCCATATGGTAAACCCTGGAGTGAGATTAAACGAATTTGAAAGTACTGAGTATGTTCTCTGACCATACTGTAGCTTTTAAGATGGAAGCCAGTAAAAAAAGATGTTTTCATATAAGAATTATGCTCCTAAATAACCCATGTGTCGATGAAGAAAGGAAATATCTTGAACTGAACTAAAAGTACCACATATCAAACCTGGAGGATAAAGCTAAGCCAGTGCTTAGAAATGTGTGGGCCTAAGTGAGTATGTGAAAAAGAAATCCACAACGAGGCACAAATAGGACAGCAAAGGAAATCCAGAAAAGTTGAGGGAATGTGAGGATAAGAGCAAAATTTGTGGAATAGCATCCATGTATTAGATATAATCAAGAAAACCAAAAAATATTAACAAAAAATGGAATTGACCTGCTCATGGCATCATTCACCAATTTTCTAAAAACAAGTGACCAATCTCAGGAACAAAGAGGTGACCACATGCTGCTGTAGACCATATAAAAATTAAAAGATATTTCGAGCAATTTTGCCAAAAAAAATTGTTTTTGTCCTCACCTGGGAACATGCTTATTGATCTCAGAGAGGGGAAGGGAGGGAAGGGACCATCGATTGGCTGCTTCTCACATGTGCTCTGAGTGGGGCCGAACCTGCAACCCAGGCATGTGCCCTGACCAGGAATCAAACCAGCGACCTTCTGCTCTGGAGGACAATGCTCCAACCGAGCCACATGAACCAGGGTATCATTGGTATATTTTTAAGTTTCCAAGAGATTCTGTGTTGAGAACTATTTTTGTTGGCGAAACTGCACAACAGTTTATTTGGGGGCTTCTCTCCGTTTCCCTTCAGCCTTCCTACTTAACACAAAGAGCCTCCCTGCGTCGACCCAGACCGGCAACATCTCATGTATTTTTGTCATTGCAGAGATGTATAGAGTGCCAGGCCCGTGCCGGGAGCCCCAGGTGGGCTCACACACCCTCACCGGGTAACGGAAGTTCACCTTTGAGGGTGGGATGGGGTGGGACAACAGAACCCTAAAGAAAGGGAAGTGGGGCCCTCGGCGGAGTAGCAGGAAGCTGCATCTCTAGATTTCTGATTCAGGCAGGACACGCTGGGATCTGATGGAAGAAAGGGGCTTCAGTTCCAGCCTGGGCACCGTCTGCAGTTACGGATCCAAGTGATACCTGGTATCTTACAGGGGCTGAAAGGACAGCTGAGAAGCCCTGAACTTGGCCAATCCCACTCCTCAACACAACTTTAAGGATCTCCTGAAAGGCCTTCAAGGGTCTCGCACATGGAGTCTTTCTGTGAGCGGTTCCTGGATAGGGAATGAATGTGTGTGTGTGCCTGACCAGATTTCTCTTCCTCAAGCAGAGCTTGCTGTGGGGAGGGGAGTGGGAGCAGCATCCTTCCCAGATGCACCTGGAGCCTTGGATGGGCTGGCCTCAGCCTCGCTGAGCAGCCTCACCACGCACTGCTCCCTCTCACGGCCCTTACGTCACCACGCTGGGCTTCGAGCTACTCCCACGCCCCCCCAAGCCCATGCATTTTTCTTGCTGTTCCGCCTACCAGAAATACCTTCCTCAATTTTCACATTTTATTTGACAGTCCTTTTGAGCAACAAAGTCCAAAGTTGGGGCCTCCTCCCTAATTCCTGCAGTGAGAAGCAGTGAAGTAACAATGACAGCTACTATGTAATAAGCACCTACTGTGTCCAGGAATTGTTGAAAAGATTCAAGTGAATGGGAAATCCTGAAAATGGCCGACACACAGTAGGTCTGAGTACACAGAGGGTCTAAAGGCTGTTCTTGCACAAGAATTCCAGAACATTTAGAGAAACAGAAACGTTGGTACGAACCCCATCAATGTTACTTTCATGTGAATCGCAAGCCCAAGCAGCCAGGCAGCACCTTCAGAGGGAAGCCAAGGAGTGGCGAGGGCTGTGGGGCAGCACTCTTGCCCCTGCCCCTTAGTCTAAGGAGACCAAGGTCCACTCAGCCCCAGCTACAAGCTGCCGGATCTTCTGACTTTTCACGAGAGAAGCTGGAAGTCCAGATTTTTGTGTGAAATGCCCAGGTATTTAAAATATGGCTGTGGCAACACAGTGGCCCCTGTGTATGACCACACTGTCACACTCCCTGGGACCACCTACTCATTCATGGCCAGGAAACTCCGAACTCACTGCATTCACACCCCCTTCCCACCCACCCCCCTTGCCTCTCACCAACATCAACAGTCTTATTGTAATGAGAGAGCAGAGGCCCAGGAAACGAATGCCCTGCGTGCTCGGACCCAGGACTTCTCACTCCAGGCTCAGCTCGGTTCCCATCACCCCCCCCCTTCACTGCCAGCAAGCCAGCTCACCCCACTGCCTGCACTGGGGAGGCCCAGCCGCAGTGAGAAGCCACATCTGGACCAAGCACCCATTGTCAAGATACAACTTCCGGGAAAAATGTCATATGCCATTAACGTCCTCCCTCACGGTGCCCGGCAGAGTGGCAGGGGGGCTGCTCTACCAAGGTCCTCTCAGGAGAGCCAGAGGCAGAAGCTCTCCAGCCCCAGGGCCCTTCGTGGCAAGTGTCTCCATGGGAATGGCAAAGGGCACCTCCCTGCCCCTACCTGTGCGTTCCCCACAGTTCCAGCCTTCAACACCTGATGTGAGAAACGCACATGCTAATGTTTCTTCCTCGTCAAATCTCTAAGCGAGGAGCAGGGCGCAGCGCAGTGCCTGGCAATTCGCTGTCTTATATTTTGATTTGGTAGAGCGATTACCAGCCGCTGGCTAAGTGGAGTTCACCCAAACAGGAAAGGAAAGGTCCTCTGTGTGTGGATTCGAGTCAGGGGTTCCCGTCCTGGGCTCAATGAACAGCCCTAGAGCCTTCAGGTGTTTATTTTAACGACACTGTAGGTACACAGATGACCATTCTCCCCCTCCCCCGAAGAGGTTCCTAACTTCTACACCCAGGGAGGACCCAGGAAACATTTACTTTCCAACGGGGTTTTCTTGGTAGGAGCCTCCCAAAGACTCAGGCCCTAACCGTTCCAGCAAGGTGCACTCAGCGCTTTGTCACAGAATGTCAAAGCTGGTATCCTTCCCAGGCTTCTTCCTGGCCAGATGGAGAGGGAATAGCAATGCCCTGCAGGGTCTTGGACCTGGGTCTCCCCAACCAGGGAGCAACAGAAGGCAAAGGAAGGACCTGACGAGAACGAGACTCAGAAGAAGAGTGGGGAAGCTGCCACCTCCGTGGGAGCGGTCCAGGCTGGGGCGGGGGGCTCAGCGTCACAGGTCAGGCGGGCCGCTTCGCCGTGGACGCGCTGGTGCCGCACCAGGTGGGTCTTGCGGCTGAAGCTCTTGCCGCACTGCGGGCAGGAGAAGGGGCGAGAGCCTGTGTGGATGGCCTGATGGCGGGCCAGGTTGGTTTTGGAGCTGAAGCTGCGGGCGCAGATGGCACAAGCGTGAGGCCGACTGCCCGTGTGCACTGTCTGGTGGCGGCCCAAGTGAGACTTGCGGCTGAAGCGGCGGCCGCACTGCGCACAGGCGAAAGGCCTGGCGCCGCTGTGGGCTCTAGAATGGGCGACCAGATTGGGCCGCGAGCCGAAGCGACGGCCACACTGCGCGCAGGCGAAGGGCCGTTCGCCAGTGTGCACCCGCCGATGTCGCGCCAGGTGCTGCCCGTGGGCGAAGCCGCGCCCGCAGTCCGGGCAGGAGTAGGACCGCTCGCTGGCGGGAGCGCCCTGGGGTGCCGCTTTGCTTCCGTGCGCGCAGGCCAGGGGCTCGGCGGCTGCGGGGTCCGCGGCGGCGCCCAGTGTGCACTCATCGCATCCAAAGGGGCCCTCTTCGCTGCGGTGCAGACGCTGGTGCGTAGCGAGGTTCTTCTTCCAGCCGAAGCCCAGGCCGCAGTCGGAACAAGCGAAAGGCTTAGGTCCGGGAGGGGACGGGGTCGGGGACGGGGCAGAACCCGGAGAGGCGGGAGCGTCGGGAGACTGCGGGGCGCGGCAGGCAGCCTCGTGCACCCTTTGGTGCCGCACCAAGTGCTGCTTGTGCGTGAAGCTGCGTGCGCACTGCACGCACTGGTAGGGCCTCTCGCCCGTGTGGATGCGTTGGTGGCGGATCAGGTGTGTCTTTTTGCGAAAGCGCTTCTCGCACTCGGTGCAGGGAAAGGGCCGCTCGCCGGTGTGCGTCTTCTGGTGCGAGCCCAGGTGTATCTTCTGGCTGAAGCGCTTGCCGCACTCTGCGCACGGGTAGGGCCGCTCGCCCGTGTGCGTGCGCAGGTGGCGGGTTAGGTGGGCCTTCTTGCTGAAGCGCTTGTCACACTCGGAGCACGGGAACGGCCGCTCGCCGCGGTGGCTGCGCTGGTGCAGCAGCATGTGCGCGCGCTGCGAGAAGCTGCGGCCGCAGTCCGGACAGGCGCAAGGGCCCTCGCCGCGGTGCAGCCTCTGATGCAGCCGCAAGGTCAGCTGGTCCCGGAACCGCCGCTCGCACTCCCCGCAGCCGTAGGGCTTCTCTGCGGCCTGAGTCCACCCGACCAGCGGGAGCCCACCCAGTGTCCCCGGGGCTCCGGGTTCCAACTTATACGCTGCGGCCAGAGGCCCCAGGTCAGGTGCAGGAAAGGGGCCGGGGAGTAAAGACAGATGCTGCGGCCACTCGACTTCCTCTTCTATCTCCTGATCCTCCTCCTCCACCTTCACCTTCCGAATCATCCACTCCTCTCCTGAAAAGTCGAAACAAAACGTCTATTAAGACCCGCGTTTATTTCTGCAACGTTTATTTACCAGTGGACCACCCCTTCCTGGAGCCCTGCAGTCTGGCTTCTGCTCTGCCCACTCTACTGGAAGGTTCCTGGAAGTGACCAAATCGGAAGATAACCGCTCAGTCCTCCTTCCCTCTGGGCAGTAAGGGTGCTGGGGACCCGCCCTCCTGAGGGGCTTTCTCCCAGGCTCGCCCTAGTCCCCTAGAGTGCCTTCCCTGCATCCGAATATGAATGTTGCTTAAGTTCTGATCCTCAGGCTTCACTCTGGGTTCGAGGCCGCCCCAGGCCGTCCTGTCCCGCAGGCAGGCTCCTTTCTGGAACAGCGGCCTCTGATCCTCAGTTAGGCAGCTGCCCTCCAGAGTCCTGAAACTGGCTGCGGCTCAGCCTGCTAATCACCAAACAGCTCCCCTTGCCAGACCTCCCCACTTCCTTCAGTGCGAGGATTGCAGCCTCCTCCTCCCAGCTGCTGGGCTCGCCACCTTGAGACCTTGACCCTCACCTTGGAGCTTCCCCTGCTCTCAGGCTTTCCCCCAGGGGACTTTGTGTTCCTTTCTGCTGTCTTTCCAGCCCCCTCCCCTCCAGCTCTTGCTTCTACAGCCAGGTGAAAAATCCCAGTTCAGAAAAAGGAGGGGGTTTCACGTACAGGAAACCAGTGAACGGTGCTCACCTCCAGAGAAGCAAGGGGACCTTTGGGGGAGCGTGTTTGAAGTGGGTTTTCCTGGAACGTGGCCCCCCCTGGGCACCGGAATGGCCCAGCAGAGAGGAAGGGGCTGAAGGCCCAGACCCAGAGTACCCCCTTGGGGTCTCCTCTGTCACTAACCAGCCGTGCCACCTTGGTTAACTCACCTCTTTGAGCTAAGTTAGTTAGTTTGTGGAAGTGTAAGTGTTGGACTAGTTCATGGTTCCCAGACCTGGTGCACATTGCGTCCCCTGGGGAACTCCTTCCAAACGCATCGACGGGAGCGGGGCGCATGAATCTGTTCTTTCTTTAAAGCTCCCTAGGTGACTCATTTTTGAGACCCACTGAACCAGATGACCCGAGTTTCTATCTGGCCCGAAAAGTCTGTGACAGCCTGAGCCTTGGCTGTGTCACAGTGGCCCGTCCCAATTACATCTATTCCCAGTCTCTCCCACCGACCCACCCGTCCCAAACAACTACTCATCTTGTTGTGATGCTGCTTTCATGCTCAGTGCCACCCTTCCACTCAAGAACCATCCATAGCTCCCTATTAATAGGATAAAGAAGTTCTAGCTGCTTCTTTGGCACACCCCAACCCGGTCCAACTTTCTTACTGCACCCAGGCATAAGCCCGTCACTGTCGCCAGGAGGGTCTGCTCTCACTCCAGCCACACGTCAACTTTCCTGCCTTGAAGTCTTTCCTCATCCTAGAATGCCTTCCCATCCTGCACCCCACCCTCGTCGGTGCTGAAGTCCACACTTTTCTCAAGATGCAACACAAAGCAAAATCTTTGACAAATCCCATGCACAAGGGGCTCTTACGTGAACGCCTAGAGTGCTCACCGTGAACACTTACTTGTGGCATGGCTTTACTCATATTTGGGGACTCTTTACTCTGGCTCATGTTAGTGTCAACTAGAGTTCAGCTTCTGGAGGGCAGACATCTTGCGTTCTATTTCCTTCTGTATCTAGTAAAAATGTGCCTTTACATGTCTAGTAAAAATGAGGATGGCCACCATGTACTGAGTGCCAACTATGGATGATGTCCTGTGTACGCATCATCACGAACCTTCACAGAAGGCACGACATGGCCATTTCCAGGTGGTGGGCAAACTGAGGCTCCTGGAGGTAAGGTAGCATTCAAGATCACTCAGCGAGGAACGTGGAACCAGGGTTCAAACAGGTCTGTGTCGCTTTAAAGCCCATCTCTTTCCAATCTACCTAACAGACTGGGCCTAGTGTCACCAAAGAAGTCCTTGTGGAATAAATGACATTGCGCAGGCAAAAGATGACAAGCTTGGTGGTAGTGGAAGTGATGGGAAGGACTGTGGAGAGAGAATCCACTGGGGTGGATGGCGCTGGGGAGGGGGCAGAGGAGTCAGACAACAGATTGGGAACATTTGGGTACCGCTGAGGATTAGTGGGAATGTGGGGGAGGGGCATGTCTGGGGAGGGCCACTGGAAAGGTTGATCCAACACCATGTAATCCAAGCCATGGACAAGTCTGTACTTAAAAGACTGCAGGCGTGGAGGGCAAAGCTAGAATTTTGAGAGGACTGGGCCATGTTGGCGTGATGGAGTGTTCCTCTCGGTGACCAGCCTCCCTGATCTCCATCGCCTATGGGTACAGGATTCCCTCTGGGTGCTGAGGCTCTACGAGCCTGATTCACCTTGTGGTGGAAGGGCCTGGAGTGGCTGCCACATCAGAGAGAAGCTCTGGAGCTTGCAGGGCCCCTGTCCCCTCCACCTGGTCCCCTGCTGGGACGGAGTGCTGGGAAGACTTACCTGGGCAGGCACCCACAGGCTCAACCTTCCCTGGTGGGCAGTCCTGGCTTCCTCTGCAGGGGACCTCAGCCTGCTCCGTGTGGGCGCCTTCCTCCAGTCTGGGGGCCTCGTGCCCTGGCAGAGAACAGGCCACCTCAAGCTACCGCAGATGTCACAAATGGACAGAGGGCCCCACTGGCACTAGGAAGCAGGGGAGCTTGAAACCCCACTCCCAATCCCACAAGCAAGGACGGCACCCAGCTCATGGCACACCTGCAGGGGTGGGGTTCCCAGCCCCTCAGGCTCGTTCAAGTAGGGCCCCTGCTTAGGCCCTGCATGGTTGCTAAAGCCACAATTGAGAGGAGTTTCTGGAATATGCATGCATAAGCAAGGACAGGCCCTGCCCCTAGGCTTACGTGGGGCTCCTTGGAGGAGGGCTGGGGACCACCCAAGCCACCAGATGGACTGCAGCTCCATGGCAAATCCCTGGAGAAGGTTGGGGTGTCAGAAAGCCTGGCACACCCCTCTCTTAGATGTCTTCTCCTGGTATCTGTTTAGCCACCTCCCTGTTTCAGATCTTGCTCAGATTTTACCTTCCCAGCCAGGCTGCTGTCACCGCCCTGTTTAGGCTTATTCTGCTCCATCCTCACCTACAACAGTCTCAGGCCCCCTCCCCCACCCCAGCAGTATCCTCTGCTAACAGGTTTATAAATACTTGTTTTTACATTGGTTGCTTGTTGCCTCCCTGCCCTCACTAGGATTATGCTTCTGGAAGGTAGGGGCCTTTGTCTGTTTAGTTACTGAGGTATTCCAAATATCTGGGATGGCACTGGGCACTTAGCAGGTGTTCAATAAATACTGGACGAAGAAAGGAAATATTGGACGAAGGGGGCCCTGAGCCACCATGCAGGGTCCCCACTCACCGGAACAGGAGCCCAGCACTCTGTCTTGCCTGGGAGGGCATATCTGTTCCTGGGCATTGTGGGACCCGTCCCCAGGCTCACTTTGGGGGGCCAACTCCCGCTGTGCCACAGAGAAGCCTGTTACAGGGAGAAGCATGGGTCCAAGTAAAGCATCTGGGGCAGAAGGGACGACGGAAGGCAGGGGCTCTTCCCCTTCCCAGCCCACCCAAGGGGCTTTTCCCAACCTGCTCAGGAAGGAAGGGTCTCTGGTCAGCATGGACAAGGGACAGCCAGGCTCCCCAGCAGGCTGGCCAGGTGTCAACCTCAGCCCCTCTGTGTAGAGTCAGGGACAGGTGAAGGAAGGATAGAGTGGATTACACATCCTGGTGCCCTGTGAGTACACGTGTGCACACACAATCTAGCACAACCCCCAGCATGGACCAGGCATTCACAAGCACTGGGATAAGACCCAAAAGGATGCTGCCTGAGAGGTTCCAGGGGTCTCGGGAGTCTTGAGGTTGCAGTCTCTGAGGATGGCTCTTCCTTCTTTATTGCAGAGAAGCAACAAGCCCAGCAGGTCCCTGAGTCCCCACCTCCCACCTCAGGTTCCTTCAGTTCTGCTGGCTCACCCAGGGAGCTGAGGGCCTCCAAGGTCTCTCTCATGGCAACCCCAGGTAGCTCCTCCTGGGGACCGGCAGGCCACACACCCTAAGGAGAGAACACATCCTTGCTCCAATATGCTTCTCCTGGCACTTTCCCCAGGGCCCTGGCCCTGCCTGACCTCTCCCCACCAGCTCTCCCCAAGAGCTCTGAAGGTGATGTCCCCAGGTACAGATGAGGGAAATGAGGGAAGAGGGATTTCAGACAGCAGAGATCTTTGCAGGTGGCCCAAGGAGGAGACCTTGAAGCCATTTCTGCAAGCTCTGGCCAGCTCCAGAAGTCAGCAGCTCCCCTCACCTGGCAGGTCTCCCGGAGCCAGCCCCAGCCCATCAGGGATCCTGCCCTGGGGGTGTCAGGGATGAATCAATTCTCTGGGCAGAGGGTGGAGGGTGGGAGACCAGGGTGGGGAGCGAGAGCATCGTCTAGGCCCTCCAGCTGTCACTGCAGGAGCTGGTGAAATAGGAGCCAGCGGAGGGGCGGAGGTGAGTGTCACCATTGGGCAACTGGTGGGGGAGGCTCTCAAAGGAGGGTCCTCGCCGCAAGCAGGAAATGGCTCTTGCTTCCTCTCCCCAAAACCCTACCTCGAAACCATCTCGCTTCACTCGAGAGGTACCCCCGCCCACACCACCCCCCAGCACAGGGCCATCCCGCCCAATGCCCGCCCCCCGCCTCTTTCCTCCTCCAGCGTCCTGCCCCGCCCCTCTCCCAG